>OZ023156.1:34647709-34887709 GCA_963678695.2 Diplodus puntazzo
CTCTCTTTCTGCTTTTAAGACATGGAAACCACAGTAACCACGACAACTCAGGCACAATCACTACCTGCTCCCTCAAGTGTGTGCATGTGCATGTTTGTGTGTGTGTGGTGATTTTGATTCGAGACCACGTGGCAGAGATGAACTCTGGCTTCGTTTACACACAAGTCATCTGCTTTTGGGTGAGAGCGTGCTGTCATTCTGAAAGAGTCAGATGGCTTAACTCATACTGTGATAACAGGGAATTCAGTTAAAGGCCTGAGATCACAAGCACCCTGTGATGCCATATGTAAAACAAACAAAAAAAATCCCTTCAAACTAAAACTGCACTTAACAATGGTTACAATGCTTTGACAAAAATATCAATATATCTTTTTCTGATTGGGGATCCTGCGAAACAACATAGCTACTGTACAACTCATTGTATACAGACACAGAGAGTAATATCATTTATTTGTCATGCAGTTGACAACAAAATTGACAATTGGAAAAAAAAATGACTATCTTGCTTAGATGTGGCCTGTCCATATGGAAGTAAGCTCTAAATGGGAGCTAACATTGACAATTCTGGTTGTGCTAAAATCAAGTGCAGGACATAAAACAATAGGAAAATATCAGACGGTAGTTCACAATAGTTTCTGTCAAACTTCCCCTCAGCTGGCCAGTAAACTGAAGTGCCTTTTCAAACCAAGTTCTTTCACTTCAGCAGGTTTGTCAAACTGTTCAACTATTAATGGTATGATCAACAGAAGCTTCCCTTTGGAAGCCAGACAAGTACAGCTATTCACCGCTTACTGGAAAATAGCCGACCATTATTATTAAATCATGTTGAAGTAATTTTCTTAAAATTCTTAGATAAAATGTAAAATGTGTGTTGTCACAGAAAACTTTGGTTTATCGCAACTTGAGTTTATTTCTGCAGGCCTGGCCACCAGTTCTTACCGTGGGAGCTCACACAATCTTTGATCTTGCAGATAATCTCTGAAGATATTGATACTTTTGCATTTCATTCATTGCAGAATAATGTAATGATTGACACTCCATCTGTTAAATTGAAAGCTGAATGTTTCACTGTTATTTTCTTTTTTAATGTATTCATCAAAATAACACAATTAAATAACAAACTTGAAATATGAATGCAAAACTAAATTAATCTAGCTTTTTTTATTTAATTAAGCTTTAAAGTATATACACGTAAGCTTTTCAATTCCCCATGTTCAGATTCAGATTTTTTTTACTCACACATTTTTTAAATGTTATTTTACTTTCTAAATTTGGTTTATCAGTTTCTTTTTTTCTTTTGAAGTTCAAATATCGTCTCATTATTCCTAATAAGGTAATTTGATTATTATTATTTTTTTTTTAATAGTGTCTATTTAAATTTAAAATTTAGGTTTTTAAGTTTAAAATAATCCCAACCTCCTCTGGAGTGCTCTGAAACTGGAATTGTAAATTTCTGACCAGCCTTTTCTGAAGGACTTTGCACCCATATTTAAAGCAATCAGCAGGCTAATATTTACCTTTAATAATTAACCATGTTTGTGGAGTTTTGGTGGTAACACATCTGAGCTAGATAGGGAAACGAGATTAAAAATGAGCTAGCAGGGCATTTTATCCCGTTTGTATGTGTTGCACTGTCACCAGATGTTTTTGAATGATTTCTCATCTTTCTGCGCTCACATACGAAAGACTTGTTGCACTTGTGGCAATGAGCACTGTCTACAGCGATTCGAGTAAACTTTATCCAGGCTTTTTCAGCTCACATGCTGCTGTGTGCATGTTTGCGTGCAGTCTGAGGGAGCTGCTTCATCCATCCATCCACACACACAGCCACATCGTAATTCCTACAATACTGACAGCGGCACCCAATTACAACACTGAATATTTTTTTTCAAAATCTGAATTCATATATTAGTATACCGATATGTTTTTCACAACCTCAGTTGCAGTAGAATGATGATTCATTTTCTTTTCTTCGTCTGTTTTTGTTCTCACTTACTCTCCAGTATCAGTTTTGTGAGTTACGAGCTCTCCGACATGCTTTCCAAACAACTCTTGCTGCTAATTAGCACATAGGTCGCACAACTCTTCAGATATTCTATCTCTCAAAAGAGTGGATATAAAAAAACAATAACCAAAACAATTTTAACTAAAATTAGCAAACTATAAAAAGACAGCAGGAGAGAACATTGAAGGCAAATTGAAGAGGGGCAGTATGTTTCCTGCTATTTAAAGAATGTATTTTTCAGACAGTAACACACAAACATGGCATTTATGGTGTGAGAGGCTGCTTTCAGTTATTCTATACATTAACATAATTGTTGTCATGTCAGCGAAACTAATATCATGGCACATTGAATGTGTGTAAACTTTTCTCTTCTGAAATGAACCCTTTCAGACAGGATCTCAGGATTTATCAGGAGGATGGTCAGTTATTTGCCTTAAATGGAGGCCGGTTTTGGGTGAGACAAGGAAGAACCAGTCCTGGTGGGATAATATGATCAACTAAGTTGTGGTTCCTGAGGAATGGTGAGAACATTTTGAATGTCCGTATTGGCCTGATCTACTTCAACAAAGGCTATGTCTGCATGTGTGAATATGTTATGTTGTGTATGTGTTTGGTGAGTCATGTGAATGGCAGGGTTGCTGTTCCACCTGCGCACCATGGGGCATAGACAGGGAATCACGGTGACTGTATATGGGAGTCGCGGGTGAACAGATGGAGGGGAATCGGGATCAGGGAGGCCACACAGTTTTTCAACCGTTCGTTTGTGTGTGTGTTCGTCCGAGATGTTTTCTGTTATATCATAACGTTAGTCTTTTCGGCTTTCCTTCATTTTTACGCGCTTTTCTGTAAATATTTTTTGTCCGCATAAAATAAACAGTAAATGTATACGTCATGGCCAGACCTCATCTTTTGCACCATGGCGCATTTGAAATGACTTCAAGTTCCCTCAAGTGGCAGTTTTGTGGTTAGACTTCCACTACATGTATGTTTTGTACATTTTCTGGCATATGTTAGATTTCAATGGTCTGCTGGTGATGTGTTCAGTTGTTTGCAACTGTTATTTGTCTCACAAGCTATTTAACTGTCTGTTCTCAACTAAGTAAATTGTCAATAATGCATTAAAGAGGGTGATTCTGCTGTAAAGCAAATAAAGTGGATGTAAAACTCCTTTCAAAAGACTAGTCATGGACCTGGAATTTCAAATAATCTATTCAAGACCTGTGTGGCCCCAAATGATGGCATTATATGGCCCAATGTTATATGTGTGAGCTCTGAGTGGAACAATGCCCATTAGGAATTGACCATCTCCATATTGAAGGAATTCTTTCTCGAGCTTATACCACAAATATGAAATAAAAAACTAGCATTTTTGTAGCTTGAAATTCAGTTTAGAAATCACAGAGTGCATTTTGGAAGTGCTTTATAAATCATAATTTAATCAAATTTGAACAGTAAGGTTTTATAGTTACTCAAGATTGCCTATGCGAGCTAAAAGCGAATAAAAACAGATATAGTGATGGATAAAGGAAGTGAGGTTCGGGGAAGGTAAGAGCAGGAAGAAAATGGGGGATGGTGAATGCCCCTGTAACTCCAAATAAAAAAAATGAGGAGAATAAAAGAGAGCAGATAAAAAGATAAAAAAAGAAAGGCCAGAGAGGAATGAAGGAAAAGTTTTACAACAGCAGTAATATAAATCTATCCAATTTCCTTTGTCTAAGTGCATTTCTGTCTGTTTATGTGTGTGAGTGTGTGTGAGTGAGCATGGTTAGCAAGGGCCCACTAAAAAGGACCTATGTGGCACATAAACAGGCGTGGACCCACAATATTACCACAGGGATGTGTCACTGTGTCACACTCACACCTGCTCTCCCTCTCTCTCTCAAACGTGTGTGTTTGGGTGTGTGTGTGTGTGTGTGTGTGTCTCTCTCACACTCATGCACTCACACTTAATGCGCACACACGCGTGCACACACACACACACACACACACACACACACATACACACACAGACACACACAGGGACAGGGACAGTATAGCAAGCCTTTAATGAGAAGTCTGATGTTATCTTAGTGGCCTATTCCTTGAGTCACAGCTTCATTTAGAGGTGTGTGTGTGCGGGTGTGTGTGTGTGTGTGTGTGTGTGTTTGAGAAAGAGATATTTTTATGGTTTATTCCCACTTGGGGAGACATGCATGGGGTGGCCAGAGCCAATTGGACATGCCTGAAAGATTTCTTTTGGACAGCAAAATGGTGGGAAAAAGAACGAGACAAAAGACAAAGACAGGAAAAAAAGAGAGTTGTAGATTGGGAAAGGGACAAAGACCAAGAAAGAGAGAAAACCAGAGAAACCCTGTAATCTTATTCATTATGTATTATAATGGTGAGAAGAGGATGGGATGACCATGGAGGAGGATACATCCTTGTAATAGGGACCATCATTATTTTCGGAAATAATTATCAAAGCCGTTGCTGCTGTGAACTGATAACAACCCCTCTCCTCACTTTACAGTACATGTGAGCAGAGAGAAGATTGAAGGCACACATTTCATTCAGTCCCAACAGTGTATGTTAACCCAGCAAGAAGGTACTCAAGAACACTCCTTGAAGAAAAGAAACAATGATGTGACTCATGCCACGTTCCACAAACACTGGACTGAACTATTAACTGAACAATCAGAACTTCTTAAACTCAACAATTTTCTTGCAAAACATATAGGAGGCAAATACGTTGTTAATGGGAATACCGAAATAAATTATATTATAACTATATTTATATAAGTACAGTCAGAGTAAATGTAACAAATTGGGGCGAACTGTCATCGTGAAACATACACACACAAACACACACACACACACACACAGGTAGGTACAGGTAAAGAGGAGCGTTTGGAAGGTGAGACAAACATGTGGCCCCTTTGGTTGTTGGATGCAGCCTGACAACATCACCAGAGGCCACCATCACTCACTTGGCTGAAGGACTGCTGCCAAATAAACGGGTTGTGCCCATTAGATGTTTTCAGCTGACAGGTGTGGACCTGCCGCAGTGTTTTATTTCATGTTTTATTCCAAACTCGTTTCAGCTGGACTGAGTGAAGGGTTTTCTAACCTGCAGTATTTCTCTGTGTGTCACCATGTTCTAGTGATTTCTCCCCCAGCGTACTCTTTGATTTTAAAACATTTCTGGTGTAATCAGGTGCAGGTTTTACAGGGGAATGCTTCTGCTGGCAGCTGTGCCAAGTGCAACTTGTGTAAATCAATCAAGAAATATTTGGAAAATGAAAAGACAAAAAGCTTGTGAATGTTGGGATGGTGGAATGTTTCTCACCAACTCTCTCCTTCTTTCCTTATTGGCATTCTCTTTCTTCTTTTCTCTATCACAGGGGTACTCAAATACAAATCTTAAAAGAGCCACAACATTTTTTTTCAATGACTCAAAGGTCCATGTATTGAGGTTGGTCAGGCCACATTCAATAATACTGTAATATTCAAAACAAAATGTCCTTTTCATTCAAAACAACAAAAATACAAACTAAAATAAAATGTAATTTCCATTTTGACATGAATTAAAATACATTGTTGAATATTTCCTCTTTTTGTTTGCCTTCAAACATTGTGTCCATCACTTCAGTCATGCATTCTTTTATTATTTCTGCATCTGAGAATGGCTTCTTGTGCTTACCCAATATCCACACCACTCTAAGTGAGCAATCTGTTGCTTTGTGTTGTTGTGTCATAGATGTGACAAGAATCCTGCTTGCAGCTTGATATGATGATTTCAGTGCATTTATTTGTGTTGTGCTTACTTCTGAATTTTGAGGAAATGTCTCTTCAAAATTCCTATGCTTCGTCTCATAATGCTGTTTCAAATTGGAAATCTTCATCACATCTATAGTCTCCTGGCATATTAAGCACATGGGTCTTGTGCTGGTTGGAGGGAGAATGAATGCAAAATGTTCAGTCCATTCTTCTTGAATTGCTGATTTTCACTGTTCACTTTTCCTTTAGCAGTGAACTTGGAACACGCCATTTTAGCTCCTACAGCCGGCAAAATGTGAATATGCGAACTGCTCCAAAAACTAAAGTGAAAGTTAAAAATTGCGCTTGCAGCAGTGAGTGACCCAGCTGTCTGCGTACGGTTGGCATGGAGACAAGTCCCGGTATACACGTGCTGACTCAACCAAAACACAGTCAAGGAATAACAGTTCGGTGGCCAAAGATAGGAGGCTGGCGGGCCGGAGGCGGCCCGGGGGCCGCCTATTGAGGACCACTGCCCTATCATGTGTTGATGATTCAATCTTCTTCCTCCACACAACCTATTTTCCCTCTTCTTTGTTGGCCTCACACTCCCTTTGCCTCCCCCCTCATGTCTAGATAAGTCACTCTCCACCATCACACCCTGAACCAGTCCCTCTTCGTCCGCCTTCCCATTCACAAAGACCAACCCCTCTGTTTCCATCAAACTAACAGATTAGAGACACAGATTCCCAAGACACTCAAATTGTTCCGGCAATGCCATGGCACAGCAAGCTGAAGCCATGATGCAATGTTGAATGGCAGAGCAGAAATCAGAAGAAAGTGAGAGATTATAATAAAAGATGGATCAAACAATTTCTCTTTCCTTTTCCATCCCTCCTGTTAATATAGACACAACCAGTGTTCTGCAGGCGTTCTTTGAACAAACATGCCTTATGGTAATGGTGAGTGAGCAGGAAGCTAGGCCTAGGGTTTATGTTAATTGTTGTCCCATCTCTGGAGATAACTTTTTTTTTTGCCTGAAGCTGAATTGCAGACGTAGACATTTCTCATAAGCTAATGTCTAAAATAGGTGAAGCATGACTCTGGCAACAGGTTATTTAACCCTAACAGATGAAGTGTAGCTTCTCATTTCTTAAACAATCAAGTGGGAAGACATATCCAGCTTTTAATAATCATGTTAGAGTCCATTCTTGGTTAAAAATTCTGTTTACATTGTCCACATTTCTCTTTTTAGAGCAGCAGAAGTGAAATGCCTCTTCTCTGACTCATATTTCCTCTGATTTTTCCTATTCATATTTCCTTCCTCTTCACTCACTCACTCACGTTTGTCCTTTTGTGCTGATGTTGCATCACGTGAGACGATTTACAGCGCATGCAATTGGTCTGTGGGTTTCCGTTGGCTGCTAAACCAGTACTGTAAATGCTGGAGAAGTGGAGCCAGTTAATATAGAAATGCTCCTTTAAAATGTATGTAACTGGTTGTAATTGGTCCGGGTCTGGAGAGGACTGCATGATCCTGTCCTCTGCATTCAGCTCTGCAAGAAAACTGAGCACCTCAAAGAGTGGACTTTTGTCTGTTTCCATTCAATAAATAGTCATAGAGTTCGCCTCTCTTACAATTCAGTCCATCACTTACATTAAGAATGATCAAAAACACATTTTGGCTGCCTTCTTGTTTTAGTCACATAAAAAATCTGCCAGAGTGGGACTGTGGTTGTGTTTTTGCTTTGGATTTGCTAACTTTCCTGAAGGGCATCAACTGTGTTGTTAAATTGCATTAAATTTACAGGAAAAAAAGGGAGAAGTATTCTTAAATGACTAGTTGGTAAATGTACGATAAATTGGAAAACGAGTCATCTCTTTCAACCTTTTCTTTTATCCAATGTGAGAGAAAAGCCTCCCTGTAGACTGCTAAAGAATTTGAACATGCGTACAAAATTAAGATCCTAATTTGGGATTAAGTGCCCCCCCTCCAATTTATCTGGAAGTGGTATGTAAATGTGGCTGCTCTCTGAGAAGTTTTTTAACTTCTTTAAGAGTATAACAAATACATTTTAGGTGATACGTCAACCCTGTTGCTCGATAAGACGTTACATTGTTAATTAAAAGAGGAAATACCGGAACAATCTGTGAAATGTTTTCCATTAAAAGCCGGGCAAAATGTTGATTAAGCTCAGGCGATGGTTCCTGATTTTCTAACAGAGCAGTAAATGACATCCTTAGTGGAGAAACTACGACCTCACTAAGGGAAAAAAAAGTCACATGTTTACTACACTTATTGAGGCAGGGCTAAAGGTACTGTACCGTACAATTGGTGAATGTTCAAGACGAAGATAACAAGAGATAAGAGAGTAAGTTTATTTTATTTCCTTTTAACAACATAATGTGGAGCTACCTTTCAAGAACCCTCATCCATGTCACAACAGACACCATGTGCTCTTGCATGAGGCTCACTGTAAGATCATTTTTATTTTAAGAATGTTCCTTTTTGTCATTACTTAGCAAATTTTCCTTACATATGACATTTCTTTAAAAGGTTAAATACAATGGGCAAGAGTAAAAAGCCCTAGGTATCTCACGTTGCTGAGAAAAAGAATAGGAGTGAGAGTGATTTAGAGACAGAGCGAGAGAGAGAAAGAATATGCACTAATAGGCATGCAGAGGGGGCGAGCGATTGATTGTTGTATGATAAAGAGTGAAAGGAGGGTGTGTGTGTCCATTGCTAATGGATGTTTCTGCTTTGCGTGTGGTTGAATGTATGTTTGTGTCTCAGAGTTTTCTCTCTCTCTTTTAGAAGCCCACTAATCCTATTATACAGCTACTGGTGTGTGTGTGTGTGTGTGTGTGTATGTGTGTGTGTGTGAGTGTGTTATAATGAGGTTGGTAAACTTTATCATCTTCCTTCTTATTTTGTTTACCTTTGCCGGTCCTCCCTCTCCTCTCTCTCCTTGTTCTCCTCCTGTCCTCCTATACTCCTGCAGTGTTACCTAGTATTCATTTAGACTTAGCCTCAGTCAGTGACGAGTGCTCTTGTTAGTTTTGATCAAATTAACTCATCATGTTTTTCATTTAGTCAAATGTTAGTTGATTGTGCCTTTTAGTCATATCTTAGTCAAAGAAAACTTCCGTCTTTTATTCTTCTTCAATTCACTCATTACTTTTAGACTGAAGCTTCTCCTGCTGCTTTAAATAAGCTCAAAATCTCACTGTTACATCAGGATTTTCCAAATGTGTAACTGACACTTGCATTTACCAACACACAAGCTCTCTCCCTCATCCACTCTCCACTTCCTGCCTGTGTGCTGCCTTTGTGTTTGTGATGGCGTATGCAGCACAGTGGAGACACAAATGCTCCTCTGAAGAAAACACAATCTAGAATGTTTCTTTCTTTCCGTCTGAATGCAAGATATGGATTTTTTTCAGCTAATACTGATAATCGAGAATTACCTACTTCTCATGGCTGAGACCAATAAGATAACTAATAATTGCACATTTTTGTATGTAAAAAGACTTTCCTAATGTGTAGGTTATGCCTCAGGTAAGAAAGGACAAAATGTTGTAAAATGACAGCTGATTAAATATTCCATAGTTCTGATGAGTTTTGTTGTGTTATGTTTTTCTTCTTCTCTGATTTCCTCCATTTCAAGAAATGTCTCGTAAATTGCAGTTGTGTTGTCCTCCTCTGAAACTGTAAAAAAACGTCACACTACCGAAGACATGCTTGGTTCTCTCAGTGCATGGTGCAGCAGTTTGACGCCATGTTCTTACTGCTGGTGCTGTTTTTCATCCTCTTAATGTCTTAATATATTTGTGGATTCTCTTTAGGTGCAAATATATATGATTTCACATTGCTGGCTAGTATTGCACCAGTCATGATAAACAGCCAATAATACAAACGTCCCAATATCAGGCTGATCATTTATCAATCCGATACGGGTACATATATGTCATGCAGCCCTCCAGATTGCTGTGAAATTTGCATGGGATATTCATGGTACCCACAAAGTGGATCAGAGGAATTATGTTGACTCCCATATACAATATTTCCCCTAGAGTCACCATCAGGCCAAATGTTAAAAGCACTGGCTTAACTATTTGTTATGAAATGTGTGAGGACATAACATGTTTTCAACCCAAGGCCCTCTATTAAATATGATTATAAATTGCAATTTTAGGCTCACACTGGTCTATGAGCATCAAACATATGTCGTCCAGTCATTCAGCATTCTTGTGGGATAACATTGAACCCGTTAATTTCGGCTGAGATTTCTGGTTTTACTCAGTTAGCAGTTATCATCTTCACATATACTGTATTACTCAATATTACTCAACACCTCTGATCTGAATAAGACTACCTAATGACACAAAGGAATATTCTCCAGCCCCCCATGCTCTTCATCATTCTCCACACTCCCTTACCCTCCTCCTAAATTTTTTTGTCACCCTTCACCTCTGTCTCATTAATGACCGGCCAATTAAGCCGCTCACTGCATTGCTAGTGGGGCGTTCAATAACACACAAGGGTCAACTGCTCTTGAAAAACATTGCGCATTAGTGGTAATTATACTTTTGGAAAAGTCAAAGGGTTTGCAGATATGGTGGGTTTAAATACCAGCATGGGGTAAGAGCTTTTAGATGGACCTCGTCGATGCATTTTGCTGTTATCTTTTCTCTTCTCCCCCCTCCTGTTACTCTCAATCTTTTTTTTCTTCTTTCACCCATCCTTTCCTCTGTGTTTCGGGCTTCTGATTAAGTAGGGGTTGCTGGTAATGAGCCACAAGGACTAATTGGGATTGTCAGAAAAAGGGAGACGGCGAGAGCGACCTAGCGCTTTTCTTTTTACAAGTGTAATAAGTCAGTATGAGAAGAAGAGATGGAAAGAGAAAGTTACAGGAATCTTTCAAGATTTAGAATGATCATGACACGTCTAAAAAACGTATTTGTCTTGAAATAACGAAACAATCAGAAGCCCCGTCTCAAGTGAAATGCATGAAAAATGTGTTTTTAATATATTGAAAAAAAAAATCTAAACATGTCAAAATGCCATTATTTCTAGATGATTGCAACTGTTTCAGCATTTAAAGACTTAAGCACCGTCTTCCTGGATTTTACGCACAGCCGTGTACTGTGCAGGGCAATAGCAACATAAGGTGAAGACACACACACAGACTAAGTAAGCCAAGTGTGGAGGCTAAAAGCCATTAAAAAAAGGATCCCTCGCTGTCTCTTTTTCCTCCCTTCCTGTCTGTCTGTGTTTTTTTTTTGTTTTTTTTTTTTTAAATTACTCATTAACGAGTTGGCACTGCTCCAGAGACGACCATTAAAGTAAGATGCGGGATATATTTTTCCGCACTCTGTATATTCTTAAAAATTCACACCCATTTTATTACTCTACTGCATTCTTCAAAATTTGGATACTCTTTTTCTTAAATATTATTTTTATTGTTTGCTGTATTCCTTTTCAACCATTTATTTTATGGCATCAGAAATGTATGTAATTTATATTTTCTTATAATGTCTGGACTGAAAAGGAAAACCAAGAATCAGAAATAAAAAAAAAATAAAAGGTTTGAAAAAAATGAAATGAAATGAAAATGAAAAAACTCAGCCTATTTTAATGTTTTGACATTATAAAAGGGAAAAACTGTGGTATACACCATTCAACCCAACAGCCTGGCGATGACTGTAAAGAGACGAGTGTAGAGAGAGGTGTGTGCTGGTCATTCCTATGCCCTTCTCTTGGAAAGACCAAGCTATGATCAGTTAAATCTAGTTTGTGTTCATACTGATTTGTTTTAAATACATCCCTTGCATAAACCTGTTTTTAACATTAATGCCAAAACATAGCTTTAAGTTTACTTTGTCAGCAATTTTCTTATTTTCTTTCTTATTTTCTTTCTTTCTTGTTTTTAATCTAGTTAAGGCCAACTAAAAGTCTGTGCAAATTTGTCCCATAAGACAACCGTGACCATTAAAGCTTTAATCAATAAAAACTGCTTTATTGTGTTTTTAGTCGTCACATTTAACATATAATACACATATACACAAAACATATATTAATATATGTATTTTATCATTATCCTTTTTAAGAATGATTAATAATGCAGCTTTTCAGAAAGTCTCTGCTCTATTGGTCTGATGATTAAAATTTAAGGGATCCATCCAGAGTCAGTTTAATGCCAATTCCAATTCATTTTGATGTAAAGGGCAAATAAACAGAGTATTTCTGATAGATTTCAAATACGTTTTTTGTTCATGATTGCAGCCTTTTACACACAAACTGCTACTTTAAAAAAGCTGCCTGTGTGCTGTACACAGAAGCACAGGCACAACAGAACTGCTGTTCTGACTAAACACAGTGTATTAGCTGGGGATATATTCACAGTTAGTGTTGAATAGTGTCATCTCATCATCATTGTAGTCATGGAAAAAGGTTGTTGTCAAATGTATTTCATCACAATTTTAGAAACAAAGTTAACACTGCTAAAATCACAGTAGACGCATGACCTCTTCATAGGAAGCTGAAGAGCCAGGTACGCGTTCAACACGTCTTTTCTTGAAAATCTAATGGCCTCTCCACTGATTTGTTTGTGTTTGCATGTGTGTGTGTGTGTATGCGTGTGTGTGTGTGTGTGTGTGTGTGTGTGTGTGTGTGTGTGTGTGTGAAAGGTCTCTTTGTCATCCACTTTGCTTTTTAAATTGCATAGCTTCATTACAGACATTAGTGCATTGACAAGCAAAATCCTCTCAGCGCGCACATTAAAAACATCTCATTCCCACCTCAACGCACAATCAAGGCCATAAAACAATATGTTACAGCCCTGACTAATTACCAAAGTGAAAACTTTCATAATTGAATAGCGGCCCTTACCCAATCCCGCTTGGCCAGGGCGTATTAACAGAGTCTGTTCTCAATTTGAATTTGTCAAAGCAAACAAATGAGATAGTTTGCATCGCGCGATTTGTCTGAAGTCAGGTAATAAGGTGGGATTCACCAACACTTTGCTGTTTGAGTGTTCATTAGCTCTGTCACGAATATCACTAAATTATACTAAACTCGAAAGCAAATGAATGTGCATGAACACATTCACAGGGAGGCACAAACAGATCAACGTTTAAAATTGAATAATTAAGTTAGAGATTCAGTATTTATTGTTGCTGCATTGTCAGGTGTGGTGTTTATAATGTCTGCATGGACTTTACTGTAGTACATCATTTCATTTCTGAAATAAAGTGAATGCCATGTTTCTAAATCTCCATTCCATATAAATACTAGAAATGAGCACACAATTCTGAAAACTCATGTATCAAAATCAAAACTGCAAAACTCCAAACAAACTCCTAATGCTTTCACTCAAATAAAAATTGTAAATCACATTTTTTGCAAAACTCTAAACATTATTATTATTACTATTATTACTATTATTATTATTATTATTATTATTATTATTATTATTATTATTATTATTATCTGTTGAGGAAGAGGAAGGTTGAGTTCCTTCAAGTGACCTGGAAGCAACTTTGGCTTGAACTCTAACACTGTTTCAACTATTAGTTTCCAGGGTCTTTGGTTTAGCCCAATTTTTGCTTATTTTGAGAGACAAATGTTGTATCCTAATCTGATATAATGACAATAGGCAACAATGCATTATTTATACAATATATTGACGATTTTGTATAATAATATGATAACAGTCATTATACTGTAGGTGCCTAATTGCGACCCACTTTGGAACACAAAAACCCTTAAAGGTAAAAGATGCAGAAAAAAGAAACAATTTCTACAAGCTGTGCACCACTGAATATGTAACATGGCCAAATGAAGCTAAGACATAGTGACAGTATTTTGATGGAAGCATTTTTAATGTATCATACCAGTGTTCAAATGATGAGATCAGTAGGACTGTAGCAAACAGTAAATCTGGCCACACTGGCTGTGTGAGCAGCCTGTGTGTGGCAGAATGTAATGATTTTCATTTCGCCGTCCATGTTAATAGGTTAGAGCAGACACACTGCTGGAGTGAGTCACACTTTTCACATGCGTGGTTCTCGGAAAAAATAGACCTGAAACCACCTTTAGACCGTCATGCCAGCATTTCACTGCAGTTGTAATCAGTAGGCGATTTGAGGGGGGATGAGAGGGGATGGATTCCCCCTTGTTAGCAAAATTACCAAAAAGCATCCCCCTTGTTAGCCTGACATCAGTCTCCATCCCCTAGTAGCAGATAGTGTGTTACAAATCACAGGCGACCGGGATCAGCTCCGACGCAGTGGTGTGAAAAGCCGGGCTCGGCTGCTTTGCGAGTCGGCTGCCCGGTTTAGTTTTGACGAAAGCCGTAACAAGCTAAACAGAGCAGATCGCACTAACAGGAAGTCACAGGAAAGGCATAGAGCATCCGGTCAGTTTTCAAAATAAAACACCCTGTGCAGAGACCCGATTGTATAACAACGAAAAATTACCAGATCAACAAAGTCGGACAGGCAAAAGGCTTCTGAAACGTTTTCGCTATGAATCTTGTTCTCTATATACATTCACGGTATGATGCTGTGCGGAGGGCAGAATAAAACCTGTAGCAGATGCACATGTTTATTTTCAGTAATGTTAAAGTTTTTTCAGAGAGGAGTTTTTTCTGACAGTTTAATGTGTACAGTCAGTTTAGTCAGCTATTTATGTTCTAAAACTAAATGTTCCTTTTTGTAAGTGTTTTTAGTGTGTCTGTTCAGAACATGGTGACTTATGTTGTTTTGGTAATTGTCATTTTTGTGCTGGTTTATAGTTTAACCATTAGTGAGATAGCTGTTACATTTCCTGACATCAGCTGTTTTATCCCCTGATGAAACGCACTCTGCTGGAGTGTAGTTTTTAAATATAAGGTCTTCATATCGGACAATATATATGCTGATACTGATATATCTGTGATAGGCTAATATTGGCCAATAAAATCGGCCTACAAATAAGTCAGTCGGGCTCTACTATTTTGCACAATGTTCATTGTGTGTCCTTCAAGGAATTTAGATGGTAAAAAGTTCCAAGGGGTCATGTAATTTAAAATAACCCTGCTTGAAGTTTATTATGAGAAACATCAGAAAACCTGAATAAACTCAGTCCACTGCATACAATTTAAAGGTGTATTTACTCATTACTTTCATTCAGTTATAAAAAGACAAGTGTAGTGGGGAGAGAAGGAAGATAACTGGATAAAATGGAATTGTAGAATTAGAAATGTCACAGTTTTGGTTAAGATGTCCTGCAGCAATGTCCTTCGGGATGTGTACGTAGGTGTGTCGGGGCACAGTGGTGCTCCCATTGGGCCATCCCCCTGTTAAAAATTAACAAATCACCTACTGGTTGTAATGTCTATATGTGTCGAATATGTCACCGACATTAGGAAAATACAGGTGAGAGGCAATTTCTTTCCTGTGCACTCTTTGTTTCTCTTTCACTTGTTCGCTCCCTCTCTTTCCCCCTCCCACCTTTTCGCTCTTTCAGCAGGATAAAGGAACATCGTGTCTTCATATTCATCAATAATTATCAAAGTCAAACTCCATGTAAACAGACAGGGCAGGCGGGAGCCAAGCTGCAGCAGCTGGGCAGCTGTCACACGGCAACCAGCCATCCAGAGTGGACAAAGCATAAAACTTGGTCAAAAATTATTTCTAGGCTTGTTACTGCAGGTGATTCCTTTAGCATTCATTGTAAGTCATTTGATTCAGAGTTAATAAAAAATAGCAGTGATATTTATCAATTTCATATCCTAAATGTTCCTTTTTGTGAACATATTTGTTGATTTTCAATGTATATGAATATGATTATACATCCAAAATATGTGAAATTGGCATATCTTCACCCTCTCTTATTTTATTATTTCTTATCTTTAAACAGTCAAGCTAAATGTCACTTAACTGAAACAGAGAGAGTGCCAGAGAAAGACATGCAAATACAAATAAAGCACAAGAGACTGTGACATTCACTTGACATTTACTATGGAATTATACAATGAACTGCAATTTCATTAGAGAAACAACCGCTGTCAGTGATCTAAATCAATATGATGTTTGTTACTTCTGGGAAAGTCTCTTTGTATGAAAAAATGCTTTATTGATTATAAAATTACTCTAAATGACCACAAAATGCCACTTTTCCCTTTGTCCACTGACTTCTAGCATATTTCACTACATAGCACTAAGGCCAGCATTTGGAGTGCAAATGTGGGTTGATGACATACAGATAAGAGGGAAAATAAAGTCAGATTTGAGTGTACGTTGAAAGTTTCTGTAGCCAGTTAGTATTAATGATGAGTTGATTCAGTCTTGACCTGGTTTCAACCTTTATTAGACATGTTTTCCTATCTGAACTGGAATGGCCTTGAAACAGACTTAGACAACCCTGTACAATCCTGTTTATTAAGGCTAAGGGCTCTGACTTAAAGCCACACCTGGACATAAGCTGATTATATGAACAAAACGAAGAAGCAAAGGACAAATGTTATGTTTAGAGATACACCATGTGGTGTATCTCTAAATGACTAAAATAAAATATCACACAGGCTGAAATAGCAACTAAAGAAGAAACTCAAATATTATATTATCATGTAAAATGACTAGAAACACTTAAGGCAATTTTTGTTTCCATTGAGAAGTCTGAACTTCAGCTGCTTTTATAACCATAACCATATTGTTTGTTAATAACCCTTCTGTATGTGTAGAATAACTAAAGATCCCAGCTAAGATACCACTACTCATAGCTCCCAAGTCCCTTTACTCTGGTTATATTTGTTGGTTTCGTAGTCAAACAAACTATTCTGTCCTTTAAGGAATGAGGACATGTTGGATTTTCTGTTGATCACTTCACGTTTTGTGTGACATATATTCATGTTGAACATGAAGTTTGGTCAGCAGCAATTCTGTCACTGTTTTTTTTTCTACTGTACATCAAGTAAAGATGACTAATTCACTTTAAGGTAGTATGTTGCCAAAAATGTATACATTCAACGACCAAAAAATGTAGAGTGTATCACAATTAATTACAAAAAAAACAAAAAAAAACAAAACAATGTTTTTCATACCATCTATTGTATGCAGGTAGGACAAGAACATGTGACCAGGTGACGCCGCATTTGTAATGCCATCAACTACTGTATTTTCAAAGTCGGTCTATAACTGGCTATTGTGCTTTTCACAATGAAGAATTGGTATTTAATGAAATAAAAAAAATGCTTTGGGGCAGAACATTAACTATTTGGCCAATTGTGTGCCATATGTGTGTTGCTGTGCAAGGAGTTTAGACATATATAAAGCTGTTAGCAATTGTAAAAAAAAAAAAAAAAAAAACTTTAAAAGAAAAGGGATGGACAAAGGACGATAGGAATGCTGAATCTGCAAAGATTGTTGAAAGAAAGAGAGAGGGAAAATGGAAATATAGGACAGCAAGAGAACGAAAAAATAAAATAGAATGGCACAAAAAGATTTATAAATGGGTTAGATAGGAAAAAGAAGAGAGAAAGAGAGAGACATGGATGGAGCAGGCAAGGTGTGAAAAGAGAGGAGACATCCAGAGAGAAACAGAGGAGATCAACAAAAGAGGAAGTTATTACGGCTCAGCAGGGGCCAGATGAAAGAGCTCTGATGACTGAGGCAGATGGAGCCCCTCTCCCAAATGAACAAGTCAGCCTGATGAGGAATGCAAAGTGAAATGGAATCTCCGAGCGGACAGCGGTTGTACAAATCACACTGTGGCTAGACTTATTCATTCCTCTGAAGTACCTTGTCAAGCAAATTCTCAACAACTCCTCACCAAAATGGGTTGTTCGTCAGTCTCTTCAACACGACACACACGACTGTTCCCAAAACAATCCCGTTGGTGTTTTATGATCCACCATCTCCATGGTTAAAACTAGTAAGGTACGTTCAGGGCAGGGTTAGGCCGGGGTAAGGGTTGCCGTCTTGGTTTTTTAGGTCAGACAAAATTAGCAATCATGGTTAAAGGAAATGGCTTTTGATGGGGCATGGTACATGAAGAACAGTGTTTCATAATGTTGTACGTGTGGGGCAACATGTGGTTTTATGACAATTTCAACAATTTTATCATTCTGATTTTATTCTACTGATATTAACCAATTAAAATGTTTTGTTCAGGTTTCCACATTCAGAATTGTTTGGATCAATATTTTTAGTGTGTTCATTTAGAAAAAAAAAAAAAAGAAAAGAACTGATCTGATAATATATAGATTTTTATTATTTGACTATTTCAATACCATTATCAATTACTGTGTTTTATTGGCTGACTTACCACTTAAGATTAGGTTGTACAGATTTGAGGGAGATGAAGTATCTGAATTGATTCCAATAAATGTCATCACCAAAAAAGAATTACAATGTCGTCTCTGGAGAACCATTTCTATCGCAGAGACCAAAAGATAGAAACCTATGACCAAACAGTCAGTGCTGTTGTTTTTCTGTCTCCAAATTTTAGCATGCAATGTATATTGTATATTGATATTCTCAAAGAAGCAGTACTTCAGTGCAGTTTGATAAGTTTGGTTGCTCATGGTAGCATCACATGCTCCTCTAGGTCTGACATCAGAGCTTGCTGCCAAGTGCTATGCATTTAAGTAATAGTTTAGCCTATTTATTCAAAAAAACCTTTTGTCATCAGCTTTTATATTCATTGATTAATCTGAATCTATTTTTCTGTAACTAAATCATACAACATATTTGTTTCTACAGTTTGGCTACACAGACCTTTACTGTGGGCAACTTGTTCTTCACACAGCAGTCACAGTCTGACTCACTCAACAAAATTATGTTTATTTATTATGGGATGAGGGTTTCTGCTGACTGCCTGCGCGCAAGATCTTATGCAGAATGATAAAAAATGTCAACTTTGATGACATTTAGTTTTTATTTAGGTTGGAACACAATTTTGGTACAGTACATTAATAAATTTAAATGTTTAGCTTTTATATATGATTATATCTTCACCTCTCTTAGTCCGTGCACATGTACCAAACACAAGCTGACAGAACATTAAAAGAAAGGAGAAAACTAATAATGATTATGAAAGAGATGTTTACTAGTCTGTTTACTAATATTTGATTGCTTTTAATTCACTTTGTGCAGGAACATTTGATGCACAGATCCACACACAGAGTCAGCAACAGAATAGTCTGTAGGATAAGCAAAGCAGCTCAGGAGTGCAGGGACAAAAACAAGTATCAACCCTATTGAAAACTCAAAGGAATCGTTCACGCAGATGAATGATTTGTTTCAAGATACATAAAAATTACATACAAAACTTGATTGCTGATTCAGTTTTGTCTAACCACTGAAGTGAAATTGAAAACCCCAATATGATACTTTGGCTTTCAAAGACAAGACTTCCATTTGAATTGGAGGTTATTGGGCCTCACTGTTATTACTGATAAAGGACTGGACTTCTGAAGTCTATTTTTTTTTTTTTTTATATATATATAATTACCTGAAAGTCTTTCAGCTCAGCCTCAGACAGAACATCCTGTTTAACTCGTAAAAGTAGCAGACATAGACATTCTGAATACCTGGACTTTGATAAAAGTTAATAGTTCAGAAAAAAAGGAGCCTGAAGGGCTAAAAGGCTGAAAGAAAACAGGAAAACTCACCAACTCCAAAACTTTCAGTCTTCGTTAAACACCTGCACATTTTGTCATGTTTTTTCTGCTGATGTCAAACCAACCCAGCATCTAATTTAATAACATTGTTCCTTCAGCTAAAATAAATGGCAAACTCAAAATTACCTCAATTTTTCAGTCAATAAACATCACTGTTTTCTCGACAGACACCAACAACAAATATTTGACCAAATGTCTGGGCAGTGGGCTTGAAACGCCACATAAGCTTTAACGCCATTACTTATTCAGGAAGTTTATTGGTGTGTTAATAATTGATCACCTAATTAAGGGGGAAGTTGGGGAGATATGGGGCTGAATGCCTCTTTACCAGTGGGCTTTTGGTAAGTGCATGGTTTGGTGGAGCACGACAGAGAGGCGCCAATGAGAGTAACTTCTGACCAGCACGTAAAATTCCTTTTCGTATAAATTGACCTGAGCATGGGGCACCCTAAAGAGGAAAAGATGCACAACAGTACCATGTAACAGTTCTGTGCACTCACAATTTGGGGAAGTTCTGTACACTTTTAGAATAAGTGTTCATCTCAAGTTCATGAAAACTGCTTTTGTCATGTGGAGAGCCACCTGTGCTGCCACTGACTATGTTCTCTTGCGCAGATGTGACTGTTTTGAAATGTCATTGTTTTTTATGCCTTCTGCCTCCTTAAGTTTTACTGTTGTCAGGGAAGGAAAACATTGCAACAGCAATCACACCTCACTAAAACTCCTAACGGAAAGTCTTTTGTAAAAATAATTTTACAAAAGTCGATGACTATGTATATACATGAGTGTGATTAATCAAGGTGTTTGGATACAGTAAAACCCTGATTAACTTCACATAATAATATAAAAAAATTATCTTAGCCAAAACACATCTTAATATGTGTCATGATAAGTCATGATGTGTGACATTGTCAGCACAATGTGAGTGTAATAAAGATGTGATAAGATATGATGGCCTAACCATCTATTCAGTCTACCATACTACCATACATGACTACTTTTAAAGGATAAGGCTGGCAATCCTCCAATTTTCTTTTTGGCAACAAATCCCATGAAAAGATTCAAATGAACAATGATGAACAATATTTTATTTCTCTGTGCCATTCCTTCTGTATTCCCTTTTACTCAATCCCACATTACAATGTCATGCAGCCGGCAATCATTACAACCAAATCTGTAAAAATCCACTGTTGAAAAAACTGTTTGAGGAACATGTTCTTAAAACTGCAGTCACCCGACTTTTTTTAATCAAACTATGTATTGTATATTTGTAACATTTTTTTATTTCAATTTTCATTTCTGTCTTCAAGGCCCCTTTCATTTAGGGTATGGAGGTAAACAAAATAAAAAATAATAATAACATTGTTTCTGTTCTTTTTGCATGATTTATGAAAGTAAATAGAGAATAACACCAGCCTGATTTTTTAAAATTCAAAATATTTTTTTGTTTACAGTTACAAATATCAGAAATTTATTTCAATCATTTAGTAGACAGAAGATTACAGAATAGACCTTTAATATGTACACACCTAGTAAGACATATATTGCCACCACTTTCAAGAAAAGGCTAAGCACACAATGTTTAAGAAATATATTAAGTCATCATATAGTGTTTCTAGCAGTTCAGGTTTCTGTCTTAATCCGTTAATTCTTTAAGCCATAAGACATTGTATATTTCTGGTTTATTTATTTGCATTTTGAATAGGATGAGGAAGCTATTTCAAAGTTTAATTGGTTTTAAAACAGTGATGGTTCCATAAAGCACCATTTCCCTGACACTCTCTGCAAGGCTTGTTTTTTTTAGAGTGACGATTTCACTATCAGAGCCAATGGATTCTCCTAGAGAGGCCTTTTAAGAAAGCAGTCTAATGCCAACCATTCATCATCTTGTTGGAGAAGACACGCCAAGCCAGCAGATAAAAGTGGCATTCATCATTCCATTTATCGTACATGAACATAAATATCAGCCATTTGGGCCACACTTTTACCCCACACGGCTTACAGTAGAAGCAATTCTAGAATGAGAGGCTCCAGTCAGACTGAGATCAGTGTTTTGCATCTCCCTTTACCCTGGGGTGTCTTAAATATTTTCTTTTTTTCTTTTTTGGGGGTGTTTGTTTACTGATTTTTAATAATATACACTCTAACCCTTTGGCTAAAGATCATCTCTGGACTCAGAGAACAGTGGAAATATATTATCATTAAACCATGCTTATTTCCCTTCTTTTTTGCCTGCAGACAAACACCAGGTATTGTGAAAATAAGAGGTTTAAAAGTTAGCTGTTTAAAACACTGTACAAAGAGCATAAAAACAAAAATTACTGGCCTTACATGAATGTTGTGAGCTGTCATACATTCGTCATTAAGTCAAAGAAATTATGGCCCAATGTCTGTAAAAGCATTGGCTGTTATTGGTGCCATTATGTTGTATATTTGCAGCCTTTGACTCCCTCTGTCCTCTTGTACCCACTGAGCTTGAAAAGAAGTGGGCTATCTCCCAGCCAGAGGCTGCTGAATGCAGTATTTAAAAAGCATCACCGTAGAAAAAAGTACTGTAATGGGCATGCGGGATCACTGTAGTTAAGTTTCACACTGCTGGCATATAATCCCAGTCACCCTGATTGGTAAACTTTTGTTAACATGAAAGGATGTCAGATAGAAATAAAAAATGCAGTGCCTTTAATCCTTGCTCATTACATTTGTGGCCCATATGTTGATTACAAGACCTCAGCATTTATTAAATGAATTGAACATTCTGCAGTAAACAAATGTGAAAAATCCCATTGTGCACCAACAATACAAATATTAGAATGGCACTCAGTAGAGTGCAAACCTCTGCCAAAGCCACCAAAAAAGACTACTGATTTCCCAACAACATGGATGGAGGATGGGTCTTGGCCCAGGATGGACTGCGTTTGGTGCTATTCTGTGTAAAGGGTTAAATACAGGAATTTCTGCTCACTTTCTTTAACATTGAGAGATAGTTTTATTTTTATTTTAAAATAATTTTTTTATTTCATGTCTTTTACTTTTTGGCTTATATCTCAGGGTATAACACATGGATAAAAAAACTAATCAAAAGAAACAAAACCAAAAACTGCCGTATTCCAGGTGGGTGGTATCGATGAATGAGGGGGGGCTAAGCAGAAGTATGCTCTCTACTGAGTGCCATTCTAGTTTTTTTATTTATTTATTTATTCATTTATATAGAAGGCCAATACTTCGCTGGCTTATTGGGAAAGTTATATATTAGTACAGCCCTCACCAATTAGGCTTTACGATACACTATTCAGTTAGGGATATTTGAATGTTTCACTTGATTTTTTATTCTGTGACCTCTGAATTTTTATTTTGTGTTTTGTGAATATTTTTGGTCCCCAACATTAATGTGACACATTTCATTTGACTTTGATTGCTTATTCATGCACATGCATCTATGCACCCATATCCAAATGTCCATCACTTATTTTGGGTAGTGCACACTGATTGCTTGAGTTGAACCAACAAAATTATTGAATCTATGAATAAAATAGAATTAAAAAAAAAAAAAAAAAGTTTGGACCAGTGTACCACTGTAGAAAAAGAATGGTCTACAATCATCATCTAAATAGACCAAAAAGTGAGACATTCTAAAATGAATCAATCAATAGAAATTGAATAGGTTAATTATCCAACATGTTTGATTAATCAATCTGATTGGAAAACAGAATGAGCAACCGAGTGGCATGATGAGAAATATGAGCTTTTCAGTGTAAGCAGCAACAGATTAATCAATACTCATTGTATAGGTTAATATGTCGCACTAATTGCCCAGCATAGGCTGATGGATGATGGTAAGAAACATGGCAGCCAGATGAAAACATGAGAGCGAAGTGTCAGAAATGAATGAAGAAAGAACTGGACTGAGGAGACATAATAGAAGCATTCCTTATGAATTTGATGCACTACACACTCAATAGATTTGTGTGTAGGATAACCACAGCTTAGTAGTGCAAGAGCAACATGAACAATTAGCTGTATTGGAAACTGTTTCACAGACTCTCTCATTACATGATCAACGCGCATCGTCCACTTACACCTGTAAAGCACCAAAAGTACTTGGTGGGGTTTCTGAAAAGATCATGGTTTTTGCAAAAAAAAAAAAAAAAAAAAAAATCTGCTTTCTGAAAACAGCCCCTATTACCTGATTGCTTCTCAGGATTCAAACCCTGGTCACCTGGATAAAGGTCCTGTACAAGACACAGCTGACACCCTACTACCTGGACTTTCTGGCTTTTTTTACTATATGTTCCTCCTTTGCTCCCAGTCCCCTCAGGAACTGCGCCTCATACACGCATGTACTTTTCACACTCACACGCTGTCCCCAGTAGACTGGTGGGTCTATAACACACCTTGCTGTGAGACTGGATTGAATTGCTATTATTATACCATGCTAACAGAGGCCCACTAACTTAACTTAGTAATTGTTTTTTTTCCTGTTTTTGTGTCTGAATGGTACGAAAAATTAAATTTAGTGTTGACTCAAAATAAAACAAATGCATGTTTTGACAGTGATTTGTAACAGTTCTGGAATAGCACAGACAAATTATGTATTGCTATCAATGATGGCACCGTATCAGCAATTTTTTCTGTCTTCTTTAATTTAACAAACAACACATTTTGTTGTAATTGTAATTTGTTTAACTTGTCCTTACAGCTACATTATATGCTGATCCTTCACCTCAACCTCATTAACCTTGATTTCAACTTTACTGTATAGAAGGCACACTGATTGTGAACTGTGCATTGCATATTTGTCTAACATGACTGTGAACCAGCCAGCTCCGGGCCAGTAATGATACCAATGTCTAACAAACAATTTAACCAGAAGTCATTACCAATTTTTAAATTGCTTTAAATTATATAAAAAAATGTTTTAGCTCATTCTATTTGTGTCGAACAAATGGACATTTTTCCATCTGTGCTTAAGAATACTGTGATATTGGAAAGGTGATGGATTGTGTACATATTGGATTTTTTCTCTCATGTTGGATTTACTATCATTGCCATTCGTAGAGGCTAAAAAACAGATTCAAATCAGAAAACAGAATTCAGTGCATCTGTCCGTTGGTGGTTTTGATTTGCAACATTTTATGCAAATAAAAAGCAGACAAAACAAGATTTATAATATGAACTGCAAAACCATTTACAAATGGCACCATAAAGTTCTCAGTAGCAACACATTTTCTGAAGGACTTAATGATAAAACAGTGCATGCAGATGGATTGTTAGATGGACTGATTGATAGATGGCTGTGAACTTATGATTCCAAATGAACGCCTGGCTTACTGAGTGAAAGGTCAGGAAGAAATGAGAGATGATAATGATTTTTTAATGATGGTTCTGAAAGGCACCCCATTTGCTTTTCATGTGAAGTGCTTTGAGGGAGGGAAAGAGTTATGTAGAGAGAGAAAGGAAGCTCAAGAAGACACGAGTCTGACGAGAACAACTGGCCCACTCCACATTCAGCAGAACAACATGACCTTACAAAGCCTTACCCCCCTGCTCTGTTCATATATTAACTACAATATTGTATGTCGTATTGATATGGAAAAAAAAAAACGGCTATACAACTGTTTGATGGAAAACCTTTTTACTTTACTTACATGTTAGTTATAAAGTTTGAGTTAAAAGCACAGCAGTGTGCTTCGATGTAACTGTTAAAAAAGTTCAGTGTTCAAAGGGCTGTCTCAGCGAGAGAGACTGTTTCTCAGCTGGTTTTGTGTTCAGCAGTAACAGAGGCGAGAAGAAATAAAGAAAATGGTATTTACAGAAGGCAAGAAAGGAAGCAATCTAAATTAGGAGGAGAGAATTACGGAAAAGTGTTGAGTCTGTAAATAAAATAGGCAGAGACGGTAAAGGGAGGTCCAAGATTACATTGTTAATTTGATGTGTTCACATCAGATGTTAATAATAGCATTAGACATGTTCATCTTGCAAAAAGAGTATAATTACTCATAGAACCGTATATGTTGATGTTCAATTGACTGTGGATAGATGATGAAAGTGGAATTTTATTTTATGGAAGTCGTGCAGCAGAAGAAGATACGTCGGATCAGATGAGATAAACCATATTCTGCCTGCACTTGAGCTAATGACTGACCTGAATAGTAATGGAAGAAGAAGAAAAAGAAGTGTGTCATGTCCTGTCACATACAGTTAAAATCAGTGCGACTCAGTGAGACTCGTTCTCTGCATTTATATTGGCCCTGGTCGAGGAAACCTGAAGCACCCAGAGAAAACCCACACAAACACAGGGAGAACAGGTAAACTCCTCAGAGAAAAGAGCTGGACCTAACAATCACTGCATGAAAAGTGGGATTTTCGTCAGTATGCGGCACTGTAAATTGTTGTGGAATTTCAGGTTTGCGACAATGCACGGCAATTTGCAGGCAACACCGAAAACTGACGTAAATTGTCGGAAATTGACGTGGGCCTTGCTTGGCAGTTGTCCCCCCAGGACCCCCCTCCCCCTGATTCTAGGGGAGGCTTTAACATGTAAATGAAAATGCTGTGAGCTATACAAATGCAAATCAGGGAAGCAGGGGGAGTTTTACCCCAGGTGACATTTTTCTAAAAGGTATTAACTTCATTTTAAGAAAATCTCTGGTATAAATAGATGAGGCCCAGTATAGTCTAATTATAGACTCTTAAATTTTAGCTTGAATTGATTTATTTAATTAAAGCATGCTGGATTAATTACTGTGTATGTCATTAGCAATGGTCAATGTTATGTAAGAAGATTATTTATTCTTTTTTCTCTCTCCCGAGACCAAGTTAAAGATAAAACGCCAGTTGTTAAGAAGTTAAAATTTGCATGACATATTTTGAGATAAATAAGATATTGAAATGTATAAATAATTTGTTTAAAATGTGTGACATTTAAATATAATTTCATGGGTTCTGAACGTTTAAATGAAGTTAAAGTAATTCTTATTACGTGTGAGAGTTCATGACCTGTGAGAGTTTATACACTTCCTGGTTGACCGGAGCGTCAGCAGAGAGTTAATGGCGTCGAGCAGCTAACTGTGGACTGTGTGTGTCCGTCAGTGTCGTGTTTTATCACTAACGGACTGTGAACTGTTGTCGGACGACGTGCTGTGAGTGTGTGAGCTGGACTCTCCATCGCAGTCGAAGTGTTTGTGTTTTATTGGACATGAAGCAAGTTCTGCTAAGCTAGCTAGCCAGAGCTAAGCTAGGCTAGCAGGAGCTAGACTAGCAGGAACTAGACTAGCAGGAGCTAGGCTAGCGGCCCGGCCATTGTTGAGAGGAGGCCTGCGCTGACGGGAAGAGCTTATACGACGCTTCGCTGCCGTAGAGGGACACGGTTTATTGCTGCAAGCGTTTTGTTCTCACAGACTAACCTCGCCTCATAACCAGGCTGTGACCTCCTATTAGCTCGGAGCTATGTCTGCAAGTCCAAATTTACATGATGCCAATAATGACGCCATCGTGTGTAAGTAACGTTTACTGTTTTCTCCTTCCTTGTTTAATTTTACTGTGACTTACATTTTCTTTATTCATACCACTCTCATTTAATTGTTTTCCAGCTGCCTATACTGTTAGATTAGATCCGTTTTTGGTCAATGTGACTATTATTCGGGTGCATTAATAAATGTGTTGTGTCCATACGCAGTGCATCGCGCAGTACTTATCGTCCTTATTGATTGTTTTTACAGCTGCTGGAAGCGAGACAGAGTGCTAGCTGAGGATGAGGTGGACCTTTGGAAGTGCGCCGCCATAGACCTGATGTCTGAGGAGGAAGACGGCGGGGTGTCTGTGATTTTTCGTGTTTAAAAGTAGTGGTTTCATCCAATACTGAGTGAGGAAATTCAAGCCAGGCCACACATTCTCTGGCCAGGCGTGGTTTCGCTGCTATTCATATGCAAATTAGAGCCGTTCGCACCTCCGGGAGCTCCACATACGTCATGGTTCGTTTCCGACAATTTGTGGCACAGTGAACGCGGTGTTTGCAGGCTGTACATTGTCGTTAACTGCCGAAAATTAGGGAGATTTTCGGGCGTTTACGGGGACGAAAATCCCACTTTTCATGCAGTGAATCCTACCCAGGAACACTGAAAATGAAAACTAAAAACTAAATGCACTTCTTGCAGCATGAGGTTCAGAGAGAGATTAGGCAAAAAAAAGGTCCTTTATTTACTCCGCCCCATTAAAATAATGATATTTGACCAATCTAAAGTTGGTTAATTATTAGGGGGCCAAGCCCGAGGGGCCGAGGGAACCGCTGGTCCTAGGAACTCTATTGTAATTGTAAAGATTTTTATTTTTCTCCAGCTAAAAGTGGTGCTGCAGAATAAACCGTGCAAGGGAGGGCGGTGCAATTTAGAGGGTTGGTCCAGACTACTGCGAATATCTCAGACACAAAAAACTACATATATCCACCTGCAGGGGGCGCTATAACCTCGGAAAACACGTTTTTGCCTATAACTCCCACACCGTATATCGCACATTCAAAAACCTTGTATCCCCAGATTCCCTGAATGGAGCTGAATAACTTTCCGATTGGCCACGCCCACTTCCGGTTAGAACGTTTTTTAGCAAAATCCCAAAAACTGGAAAACTTACTTTTTCGAACTCCTCCTTGAGATTTTGTCCGATCTGCGTGAAACTTGGCACTATACTCTCCCTTGCATGGTTTAGCCTGCAGCACCACTTTTTTGACCGAGTTCAATTCTTTTGATAACTTTAGATCAGGTCCAGCTGAAGAGTGTACGTGCCAAGTTTCACGCAGATCGGACAAAATTCCAAGGAGGAGTTCTAAAAAGTAGGTTTTCCAGTTTTTGCGATTTTGCTAAAAAACTTTGCGGAAGTGGGCGTGGCCAATTGCAAAGCGATTCAGCTGCATTCAGGGAATCTGGGAATACAAGATTTTTGAATGTGCGACACACAGTGTGGCAGTTATAGGCCAAAAGGCGTTAGCCTAGGTTATAGCGCCTCCTGCAGGCAGATATATGTACTTTTTTGTGTCTGATGTACGTGCAGGAGTCTGGACCAACCCTCCAAATTGCACCGCCCTCCACTTTTATCGAGAGAAAAATAAATATAAAAATCTTTACAATTACAATAGGGTTCCTGGCACCGCTGGTCCTAGGAAACCGAGGGGAAACCGAGGGGAAACCAAGGGGCTGAGGGTTAGGGTTAGGCTTGGATCCCTAATTAATTAATCAAAACCGGGGTCTGTTGCAGATGCAATGGAATTGTGACCCTACCAAAAAAAACAAATTATTGAAAGGAGAATGCACAGCCTATGAAAAGTTTAACATTCAAGCAGATTGAGTGAGTTAAAAACCTTTCATGAAAAATTGTGCCAAAGCCCTCCAACATTCTTGAAGGTTGCAACAAAAGGACAATGGCACACTAACCAGAACTAACAAGAGCATTGTTGCCAACACTGAGGACTTGTCACTTGGGGTGGGCGATACTGCAAATTTTGGTATCGATCCGATACCAAGTAATTACATGGCCTGTATTGCCGATACCGATACTGATACCGATAATTTTTACACGAACATTTCTGATTATTGAATGATTTTGTACTTTTGTCTTGTGGGTTCTTGTATTTGATTTCCATGTCTTTGTATCATGTCTTGTTGTGTCTTATGTTTTGATTTTCCATGCCCTCATGTGTCCTTTAAGTGTCTCCTATGTTCTTCCCTCTGTCTCCTTCTGTCTGTCAGTGTTCTCATCCATGCCTTCCCCTCGTTATCTCGCCTGTTGGTCCACCTCACCTGTTCCACGTCTGTTCATCAGTGTCTGTGTATTTAGTCTCTGTGTTCCCTTCACTCCTTGTCTGGTCATTGTATTTGTATGTCTCTGTCTGCCTTGATCCATGTTCCATGTTCCAGTCCATGTTCTTCCAGTCTCCTTATGGTATGTGTTTTTTGGATCTTGAGTTTTTGCATTTTGCATTTGTTTGATTTGAACTTTGATTTTGATTTGCACTTTACCTTTTTCTTCATGCATTCTTGTACTGTTTTCTTTGCTACTTTGGTTTTTGGTCTTTGGACTTATTTTGTTTCTTGCCATTTGGTTTTTTTTGTAGAATTCAGCTTTTGTAAAATAAAAGCTTGCCTTTTGTTTCCCCAATCCTGCCTCCCGTTCCATGAGTAACTGCATTTGGGTCCACCCTCTCTGTCCATAGTCTTCCCCTTTAATCCCCGCCCAGACACAGGACAAAGATTTTAGCCAAATAAGAAAATAATATTTAACATAATTGAATCTATAACCTATCTGCATGTAGCCTAAATAGGAATACTTCAACAGATACACAAAAGGGTTATTATATTCTGCCATATTCATACTTCAGAGTGAACCTGAGTGAGCGGAGTGAGAGAGGTGGAGAGGAGCACTGTGCATAAAGACTGAGAGAGACGCTGCGATCACACAAACTCTGTGAAGAAATACAAGTAATTTGCTGAACTTACAGAAGAGAAACTACAACAAAAATATTGATCTCATCGTGCTAGTATCGATCCGATACCAATACTCACCTTGGTATCGATACTATCGATATTTGGATCGATCCGCCCACCCCTACATGTCATTGAATTGATGGACAGATTGAGTGTTGACTGGAAGGCAACTCTGTTTCCTCAAACTACTTCCTTCACTCAGAGTCCATGTCGTTGGAGACTTTGCAATTATTTAGTACTTAAAAAAGTCACAGAACAGAAGATCAGGATTCATATATACTGTTAAAGCAGTTAAATGTATGTGTGGTTTCTTCACGTGTAAAACAGCTTGATGCCACAAAGTTTACCAAATACTATAACTAAAGTAAATGAATTATTTTATGAAAGATTAGCTCCCATGTCACTCAACTGGTATCTTATTTTCAGAAGTTTGTCCATCATACCAATCAGTAATAATCATACTCTTCTTGTGCTGAGATCTGTGAATGCAATGGCATTGTTTAGTCAGATGTGAGAGACAGAAGCTCCTTGGTTAGTGCCAGTTCTAATTAGAAGGGTGAACTATAAAATTATTACCCAAATGTCCATTGGAAAAACTCAACATATGATCTGTCATACTTACCCTAGTTGCACACCAACATTCGTCCTTTCTGTGCCAAGGATTTTTGCTAAAATTTTTGCTGGTGCACTCATTTCTGATTTTGCTGCAAAAAAGTTTTTGAGACGATATGGCTAAACTGTCGTAGAACACAGAACACAGTTGCAGCCAACCATCACAGTGACTGTTAGTTCATGTGTTTATGTGTTTCCATACCTCTCCTATTTTGTCCTTCCTTGAATTCCAGTGGTGTTGCCGGGTGCTGGGAGTCCTCTGGCTCTATTAAACCACAGAAAGGAGTAGTACCCCGATGCTGATCAGAGAAACCTGAAAAAGCAAAACAAGAACAGAGCTCAGCTTTATAAATTCACCAAATTCCACCAAAGAGTAACTGGTTGCTAGCTCAAAAATGGTGTGTAATATATGAGTAATGGTAGATAATTTGGCACAGACAAAAGACAAGAGGCACAGTGTCACACTGGGACAGCAGCATTGAACATAGATGGCTGTTAAAAGCCAGCACACATGTCTTTTGATGCACTAACTTTAAGTACATTTATATGAAGAATATTTACATCCATATACCACTTTAAAAAAAATGATAAATAGGTAGGACAGCTAAAAACTAAAGACAAAATGGGGGCCTCACAGTATAAATTATCCATAGGGAATAAACCTGACAAGATAGATTTACAACATAATGCAACCAAGATAGAAAGAGGACAGTTTCACTCCAATTATTTGTAAGGTTACAAGTCCAGACACTGTCCTTGGCTAGGCCCCATTGCACCTATAAGTCTGTTCCATCAACTATTGATTCAGACAAACCATACCACCCACCAATTTGTTACCTAGAGAAAGACATGGGTCTCTAGCTAAAACGAAGCAGCTCAACGTCAGTCTCAATGCTAGTTTCTGACCGATGCAGTTGTTGTTTTCATGCCCAGCGCACATTATGTATGTAACACTATTGTTGACTATGCTGCTGTTTTTATTAATGCTTGTTGTATATTGACTGTTTTGTACTTGATGTTAGGCAACCTTGAGTGCCATGAAAGGCACCATCAAATAAAATGTATTATCATTATTATTATTATTATTATTATTATTATTATTATTATTATTATTATTATTATTAACAATGTACTTGCACCCACAGGCTTGTAATTTTTAAAAATAAGGTGTGGTCAGGTGACTGCTTTACTCCAAACTATTTTACTGTATGAACCTGCTGTATGTGTTTCTCTTGAATGTGTAGAACAACATTAATGAACACTGGAGTCTGACCAATCCTGTCAGTGTGTCAGGAGATTAATATAATCAATAAAGTTAACAGCTTTGCCCCCCATGTTAATGTGCACAGTGGCTCTCTTAATGGAGGGATACACTTGTTTCTGCTGCCAACTGATCACTATAGGTTATGTAATTAATATTGTCCACCCGATTAGTGCATCACTATCACACACACACACACACACACACACACACACACACGGACACACAGACACACAGCAGCGCTCCTCCTCCTTCATTAAATATTGGTGAACTTGCTCATATGTAGCTAAATGAGGTTGTTGATGGTACAATTTCTACTAAATGTTGCCTTAAGAGACTAAATACACCTTTGTACTTTACACACAGATTCTGCGTTGTCTAACTAGCAAAAGGGACACAACCTAATTGCACTAGCACCATGAATGTCAGACCATGCACCACAGATTGTTTAAATAGTGCCTATAATGTGTAAAGCCCTGCTGGTAGACTCTCAAAGTGTCAGTGCTCATTACACCCCAAAAAAAGGTCATGTAAATTCAGATAAATGACTGCCATTCCTTTAGCCTTTATGGTAGTTGAAAATGTAGATCCTACTCAAGTAAATGCCATGGAGTTGTTCCATCCATGGAGGATGCACACAATGCATCCTCCACATTATGTGCATGTTAATAGCTGTTTTATTTTCTGGTGTCTTATGACAAAGCAGAATTAGTTCTCAATGCCACTTAAGGAATAGGCTAGATCTATGAATTTATGGCAGCCATTCTTGATAGGATAAATGCAATAACTTTAACTGCAAAACTCCTGCATTCCAAACATGTCCATCATTGTTTGACTTTTTGAGCTTTGTTCTTTCCAACGTGTATCAGTGTCCTAATGACCACTGTTTGGAGAAACTTTGAATTTTTAAATTGTCTAAATTAACCAAATCTTTCTCTCAAAAAAACAATCAACAAAGCAATGTTGAATAGTTTGCCTTTCTAAGACTTTGGTCTATAACAATTTATCTACAACTACAGGATATCCATACAGTTAGCAATTAATATTTTAATTCAACTGACTGACAAAAACATTTCTATTGGACTATTCCATAACTTTTATGCTTATATGTTCTTTGCTCCAGCAGCAACCAAATGATATACACCGATCAGGTGATCACATTATGACCACCTGCCTAATATTTTGAAGGTTCCCCTTGTGCAGCCAAAACAGCTCTGACCTGCCAAGACATGGACTTAAGACCTCTGAGGGTGTCATGTGGTGTCTGGCACCAGGGCGTTTTATAGTAGATCCTCTGGGTCCTGTATGTTGGGGGTTGGGGCCTCCATAGATCAGACCTGCTCCAGCATGTCTTACAGATGCTCTATCAGATTGGGATCTGGGGAATTTGGAGGTCCGGTCAACACCTCTGGCCCTTTATTGTGTCCCTCGAGCTGTTCCTGAGCAGTGATTGCAGTGTGTCAAGGCACATTGTCCTGCTTGGGGGCCACTGCCATCAGGTAATGTTGTTGTGATGAGGGGGTGTACCTGGTCCACAACAGTGTTTGGATGGGTGGTGCATTCGTGGCACAGTGGCATTCGCATAAATGCCAGCACCCAAGGTTTCCCAGCAGAACATTGCATTGTGTTGAGATGATCAATGTTATTCACATCACCTGTCAGTGGTTTTAATGTTGTGGCTGATCGGTGTATATAGTGGATCTTGGATAAAAATATTGAACAAAATTTGCTATAAAAGTTGTAACAAATGGTATACTGAACTCCAATGGGACCACCAGCAAATGGCTATAATAGTAATGAAACTCTATTGCACCGCCTCATGCACATGTTCTCTGTATTCAGGGATAAAGGGATTGCAGGTAATAAAGTAAAATAAAGGGCTTCACAATCATCACATTTCTCCCAAACTGTTGATTCCAGCAGAGAATACACTTCATAGGCAAGAGAAACGCTTCAGTTTCTATGCAGTGTATATAGCGGACCGGATCTGTTGTACTTAACTAAAATTTGTGAATGCTTTGATTATGTCGATTATTCTAAGATGGTATAAACCTTTGCTGTGTACAGTTGGTGCCCCTACTGTAGATACAAAGGGGACAGTTTAGTGTGCTATACACAGTTGTGTTCAAAAGTTTACATCCACTTGTAAACAATATCATCATGCAATCTTCAGTTCCAATTATTTCTACAGCTCTCATTTTCCATGATCGTGTGTAGCACGACAAGGACTACAACTTTACTTTTTTTGTGCATCCCAGTGGTGAGTTATTTTGTTGAGTATGAGACTCTATCTGATCGGCTTTTTTTTTTAAAGTTGTTAGTGTTGTTACTCCTATTTGTAAAAAAATAGTTGCCTATTTGTCCCATTTGCAGAAACACTCTCAAAAGCATGGTTCAGTGGTCTAAGTATGTAATTGAAGGTGACACAATTCTTGGTGACTGGTACATCAACAACTTTTAACAGCTCCTTAATTTGTGTCAGCTAATGGCAGACACACATACATAAATTTAAGAGATCACTTGTCTGGGGCATTATAGTACATTAGCACACACACACCAAGGGCTGAACACACAAGGCTCTTATTTTTAAAAGAGGAATATGAAATGCAAAAAGAGACTGAGTGACAGAGAGAGAGAGAGATAGAGAGAGAGAGAGAGAGAGAGAGAGAGAGCTGTCAGTCCGACCAGGAGACCAACAATAGCAGTGAGGCAGAAACTCTCCAGATGTCACCCCAGTGTGCGTGTGTGTGCATGTGTCTGTGTGTACATCTGAGATGTAAGATGAATGCTTGCTCATGCACTTGCATGTGCATGTCTAGAAAGGTCTGTGTGTGTGTGTGTGTGTGTGTGTGTGTGCGCGCGCGCGCGTGCGTGCGTGTGTGTATGTGTGTTTTGAGAGGACAGGGAGGGGGCTGAGATCTTGTTTGGCTGGCTCTGCCCTCAAATACTCTTTTGGGATCCCCTCCATCACCACACACACATACTGTATAAACACACACGCGCACCCACGCACACACACACATACACACACACAAACACAAGCATATACAAAGACACACATGCATGTACACACACAGAGACTGTCAAAGTGCTTCACTTCACTCTTCTGGGTCACTGGTAGGTCTCACACATCATGCACTCATCAAAGTGTGAGTGTGAATGTGTATGTGTGTGTGTGTGTGTGTGTGTGTGTGTGTGTGTGTTAAAGAGAGAAAGAGAGTGTGTGTGTGTCTGTGAGAGAGAGAGAGAGAGAGAGAGAGAGAGAAGCATCATCATCATGAGCTCCTGAAGATGTTCATTTTTTCTGTTTTAAAATTAGATCAACTTTTAAATTTTGGACAAAATTAGAAGAAGAGAAGAAGAAGACACAATTGCTGAAAGGAATTACCACCCTGGAAGCAAAAAACCCAGCAAAAAATACTACTCAACAGGAAAGAGGAAATCCAACCAACTGCTAACCAACTGCTAACCAACTGCCAGACTAACTCAGTTAGCTTATCTGTCCTGATGGCTAACTGACACCAAGCTAAGAAGAGGAAATCAAAGAATCAAGTGAGTGAGAACATCAGGAAAACAATACAACCTATATAAATATATTTATAAAAAATGTAACAACAATAACTGTTAAAAACTAAATAAACCAAAGCTAACTTGGAGCTGCTTGGTCAGCTAGCTAACAACAAACCAAACCCTAGCAACTGTTGCCAAGGAGTACCAACAGCAGCAGTGCAGCAGCAGTGCAGCAGCAGCGGAGGCCCATGGCTCCTCCCGTGGCTCATCCCACAGCCTGTACAGAGGCTATTCCTCTTCTCTACCCCTAAGAGGTTAAAAATGAAAGTGCCAGGAAGGCCTACAAACAACAAGTGTTGAAAGAAAGACCAGAAACATTCTTTTCTGACCTATATAAGTGTGGAGATGTCAGCAATCTGATCTTCCTAACAGACCAGCCACTAGCATGGCACTCCTCCATCAGTGCCCACTACTTGCCCACTACCCCTCTGTGAAGAAAGAGGGGATCTGTAACAGCTGGAAACTAAAAATCAGAGAGGTAGAAGATCCAGACTCTGTCATGACAACAGTCAACTTAAGAATGGGACTGTCATGATGCAGAGGAACCTCATATCAAGCAATTTGAGCTGGACTTTCCCCTTATAAAGGAAAGGGCCCAACAGGAGAAGTCCACCCCTACTGACAACACCCACACTCTGCCAGACACAGACACCACCCCCACTACTGACCAGCCCCCTGAGGAGAATGAGCCCACCAACCCAGAACAGGCCCAGGACCCCCAGCTGAACCACACCATCACAGTGCGTTTACATGACACTCAAGAAAACCGAATTACAGGGTTAGTCCGACTATGATCGGATTTTTAAAATGCATGTATACACCTTAGTCTGACTAAAATCGGACCGGATCGGATTTCTCATTGTCGGATTAAAACACCTAGATTATTCAATTGATAGTCGCATTACTCCTGTATGTATACGTTACATTAGATCGGATCGGATTTTGCGTTCTGTGCAGGCTCAAGATTTTTTCCCAGGGCCATGAGCCGGAAGTAGAAGGACGCCGACGGCGTCTTTCCTCCGAAATCACCGCAAGCAAGAGCGCCATTGTGCATCTAGTTGGTGTAATTATCATGTACACCATATACGAAATGTACAAAGATGTAGCTTCATCTCGCTCTTCGTACACCATCTTTCTTGAATGCCGAGGCAGAGTTTGTTGTTGCTGGTGACGTAAAGTGGTCAGCTGGAGGTGGCTCTATTACCACTAGTTGAAATGGGTACAGCGCCACCTATCGTACCGGGGTATGACATGCTTCAGCCAGTAATTTGATTTTCTCACCGGCATGTATGCTCGGACAATTGCAGTTGTCCGATTGAGTAGCATAGTCGAACTATGGCTGTAATCCGACTAAGCTGTGCATGCAAACCTACTGACATGAAGTCACAGAGTTGGAGAGAGAGCTGGTACACTTAAGAGAGCTGATCAGCCAACAGCCACATGGTACTGCTGACAGCTCTGACAGAGGAGGTGAGGGAGCTGAGAGTAGAGAGAGAGAGTTACAGGAGAGAGCTGACTGCTCTGTCAGAGGAGCTTCAGAAGAGAGAGAGAGCTACACAGGCCCTGAAAGAGCAGCTGGGCTCATACCCAGACCACAACCAGGACCCTGTGAGCCCCACTGAGAACAACCAGGACCCACCAACTCAACACCCTCCCTCTACCCCCAGCCCCATCTCTAGCTCACAGTCTAACACTACACCCAGACCTCCCACCAGCCCACAGATCAAAACCACCACCAGCCCACAGATCAACACAACCCCTCATCCCTCCAGACCAGCACAGCAGAGAGAGAAGCCAGACATTGTCATCCTCATCAACTCCAATGGCAAATTCATAAATGAGAAGAAACTCTTCCCCACCCACACAGTGGCTAATATCTGGTGTCTAAACACCCAACATGCCATGGAGCTGCTGTCAGAGGAGCGGCTGGGATCTCCAAGCCGCATCATCATCCACACTGGCTCCAACGACCTGAGGAGCCAGCAGGAGAGAGTGTCAGAGTCACTCAGAAGAGTGATAGAGAAAGCCTCCACCACCTTCCCAAAAAGCAGAGTGGTCATGTCAACCCTGCTACCAAAGAAAGACTTCCACCCTGACACCATCCACAGGATCAACAGCAGCATGTCCAGAGACTGTGTCTTAAGGCCTAACCTCCACCTGGCCCACCACCCCACCCTGGACGTCAACTGTCTCTATGACCATGTCCAACTGTTTAAAAACACAGTCCCCATCTTCGCCCAGACACTGAAAGACGTTGCTCTCAATAGAGACCAATCCACACCCAGCAGAAGGAGCAGCTCGACCCGCAACCCCCTCAGACTAACAAGGCTCCCCACTGGACCACCAACCAGACAACCCCCATGGAGACCAGATCATCCTCATCTTCCTTCACACCATGTCCCACTAAGACCCCACCAGGGCAGCTATGATCCCGCTCAAGCCAGACCGGAGCCACTCTTGCCTCAAAGGGTCCCACCCCAACCCCAACGACAGGAGCTACACCCTGGCCCACTGAGCTATGCTCAGGCAGTGAGGAGAGCAGCAGGCCATACCCTCACCACTACCCCTGTCCCTAAGCCCACCCCCACACCCCCACACAACAAGTTTGTTTTGCAGGAGACTTGGAGTAGAGGAGACATCCCCACTGGTTGTCCCTTAAGGCAGGAACACACTGGCCCAACCGTTGGACATCTGAAGCGTTTGGGGAGACTCGGATGAGGTTGGGAACAAATATGTTTGGTGTGTTCAGCTGCGTCGGAAGCTTTCGGAGCTGCGCGGAAGTGGTCGGCTCCGATTCAGCCTGCAAAGTCTGAGGAGGTGGGCTGTCGGACGTCTGAGCCATTGGATTCTCTGATTGGTTGTGTGCCAGTTGAATGGCCGTTCTGATTGGCGGTGTGCTAGCGAATCAGTGCGGTGTGGGAGGGGCGGAATACTGTGTGCGCTTTGTTTTTCTCTGCACTCCGTTCCGTCATTCCCCGTTTTCATGTTTTGCAGTACTGGCACGAGACTAGTTGTTATGTCCGTTCAGGACAAATTAATTTGTGTTTGTTTGTTAATGCCTGGCTGCATGTTTAGTATGCAGCTGTTTTTATCTGAAATAGTTACGCTTCGTTTTGATCCAAAGTAAAGAGAGTTGCGCGCATAAGCCTCTCGTTTACAACTCACAAGCGCCACCCGCTTATTGCATCTCGCGCAAGTGCAGAACGTACACGCTACTGTGGAGTAGGCAGCACGTTGAAGCGGTGTATTCAATGCAACTTTTCTGCTGAACGAGTCGGACAAGAGGCAACGGAGTGGTCGGAGAGTGGTCGGATAAGGCAGTTGGACGTTGGGCAGTGTGTGGGGGCCTTTAGGCTGGAGAGAGATAGTGTTCCCATCCACCAAACTGAGAGGAGTAACCCAGGGCAGGGGTTCAGGAGGAATGCTGATTTGGTATAAGGCAAACCTTGTACACTCAATAGAATTAATCAAAATAGGCAAATTTTCAATTTGGATCAAAATGAAAAGAGAAGTAGTTGCTACCGATAAAGATATAGTCATGTGCGCAGCATATATCCCCCCATCAGAATCCCCTTATTACAATGAAAACAGTTTCTCCATTCTCGAAGATGAGATCAGTCACTACCAGGCCCAGGGAAGCGTCCTGATCTGTGGGGACCTTAATGCCAGGACTGGTATAGAACCAGATTCTATTACCCCACAGGGAGACACACATATACCTGGCCAAATCAGCATTCCCCTCCCTTCACACCCCCACAGGAACAACTTTGACAAAACTGTCAACAAAAGTGGGCACCAACTACTGCAGCTGTGTCGAACACTGGGTCTGTACGTGGTTAACGGTCAGCTTGGAGGGGACTCCTTTGGTCTCTACACACACAGCTCTCCTCTTGGCAACAGCACCGTAGACTAGAACATTACAGACCTAGACCCCTTCTGTCTGAGAGCATTCACAGTCAGCCCCCTCACACCATTATCTGATCATAATAAAATAACACTATACATTAGAAAGACAGTAACAGACTCTCATGCAGCAGAACCCACTTAATTGAACTATACAAAACAAACTTATAGATGGACGACCAACAGCAAGGACGACTACCAGAAAGCAATCAGACATCAAACAATTCCATCTCAATTAGACCATTTTCTTTCCACCTCATATCCCCACAGTAACGATGGCCTGAATCAGGCTTTACAGAGTCTTAACAACATATTTGACAATGTGGCACGTTTATCCAACCTGAAAAAGTGTCAACACCACAGATCAAAAATGTCAGCCAGTGAAAAGTGGTTTGATACAGACTGCAGACATCTGAGAAAAACACTCAGGAGTTTGCCAAATCAAAAACACAAACAACCTGACAACCCTGAGCTCTTCCTCCATTATTGGGAAACACTGAAATTATACAGAAGAACACTCCGAACTAAAAAGCAGCAGCATGAACAGCATCAACTTGATGTAACTGAAGAGTCCATTGACTCAAATAATTTCTGGAAAAAATCAGTTCAGTAAACCACAGAAGGAAGAATTGGCTGTTCAAAATGGTGAAATATGGAAAAAAAAATACTTGTATGGTTCTATTACACTGAATTTGGCCCAAAATGATCTCTTCAACAAACTACAAACTCTAGAATCAGTCGTTAAAGACAGTCAAAACCCTTTAGACTACCAAATTACTGAAGAGGAGCTACTGGCTAAAATCCAGGCCCTACAACCAGGGAAGGCCAGTGGTCCTGATGGGATTTTAAATGAAATGTTGAAATTAACTGACCATAAATTCAACATCGCCATATTAAAATTATTCAACCTTGTTCTGAACATTGGACATTTCCCTGACATCTGGAGCAAGGGAATTATCACATCAATCTTTAAAAATGGAAATAAATTTGAGCCAAACAACTACAGAGGCATATGTGTCAGCAGCAGTCTGGGGAAGTTATTCTGCAGCATCTTAAACAGCCGACTGCAAAACTTCCTCAGTGAGCACAATGTCTTGAGCAAGAGTCAGATTGGATTTACACCACAACATCGAACTACAGACCACATCTACACCCTCCACACCCTCATCAATGAACACGTCCACCAGAACAACAACAAAATTCACTCTTGTTTCATAGATTTCAAAAAAGCATTTGACTCCATTTGGCAAAACGGTCTGTTCCTGAAATTAATTGATAAAGGTGTCGGGGGGAAACCTACGATATCATTAAAACAATGTACACAAATAATGAATGTGCTGTGAAAATTGGCAACATGGAAACCGATTGCTTCCCCCAAAGTAGAGGAGTGAAGCAGGGCTGCAGTCTGAGCCCCACCCTGTTTAACATTTTTATTGATGAATTGGCAAAATCACTAGAACAATCAGATATCCCTGGTCTCACCCTGTCTGACACAGAAATTAAATGCCTGCTTTTTGCAGATGATGTAATACTGCTCTTACCATCTAAGGAGGCATTACAACAACAACAACTGGATCATCTGCAGACCTTCTGTCAGACCTGGGCACTGACAGTCAATCTGGAAAAGACTAGAATTATGGTCTTCCAGAAACGACCCAGGTGTCAGGGAAACCCAGACAGGTTCTCACTGGGCTCCACTGACATAGAACACACACACAGCTACACATATTTAGGACAAAAAAATTTACATCTACAGGGAATTTCAATCTGGCCGTTAATGATCTCAGAGACAAGGGCAGAGACAACTATAAAAAAAGTCTTCAAACATATACCTGTTAGAATCTGGCTGAAAATATTTAAATCTATAATCGAACCAATCTTATGGTAGTGAAGTGTGGGGTCCTCTTATAGACCAAGACTTTAAAAAATGGGACAAAAACCCAATGGAAACCCTGCACACTGAGATCTCTAAGAGCATCCTCAGAGTCCACAGGAACACCCCCAACAATGGATGCCGAGCTGAACTCGGCCAATTTCCCTTTTAATTAGGATACAAAAAAGAACAATCAAATTCTACAAACACCTAAAAGCAAGTGATCCACACTCCTACCATTACAAAGCTCTCCATCTCCAAGAGGAGAAGATAGAGAGGAGTCCCCTCCGCCAGCTGGTCCTGAAGCTCATCTCCTCTAACAGTACCAGGCCTCAGGACCACCCCCACACAATCTGGACCAACCAAATTACAGCTAAAGAAAAAGAAAATTACATTAACTATTGGACATCCACCACAAAAACTCAAAGCAAACTTCAAAGTTATTTGTCTCTAAACAGACAGTACACGCTGGCAGAGTACCTGACCTCTCTGACTGATGAGAAACAGAGCAAGACTTTAACTATGTACAGACTCAGTGACCACAGCCGGGCCACAGAGACGGGCCGACACCGGCAGACCTGGCTGCCCAGAGAGGACTGGCTGTGTCAGCTCTGTCCACACAGACAGCTGGAGACAGAGACACATTTCCTGCTACAATGTAGCGCGTATTAAGACATTAGAACAAAGTTCTTTACACAAATTAAATGTAAACTCCAACATTTTGATTCACTCTCTGACCAGATTAAATTCAGCATATACTTGGAGAAAACAGTGTCAGCGCCATAAAAGCAGCCCGATATGTGAGAGCCTGTCAGCCTCAGAGACGAGCAGCACAACAACACATGACAGCTGCAGTCTGTCTCCTCACTGTCTGACCAATCACCTCCTCTACTTCATGTGGGCTTTTGTTTGTTTGTTTTGGGTTTTTTGTTTTTTGTTGTTGTTTTTTTTGCATGTGACTCCTACCATATTGTGTTAATATATTGTTGTTAATTGTTTCTTTCTTTATTGAAAGAAAGGGTTAACCCTAACCCAGGCCCCACAACCAAATTGATATGTCATCTTATCTATAAAGCAAGGAATCTCTGTCTGTCTTGATGTTATTTACCGCCTTCTGCCTAAGTCCACGGACCTAGCCGCAACAAGGATAGCCAAATTGGTGGCTTGCTACCCAGTATAAAAACGGCTACTGTCAGCAGAATGCATTGAGGTATGAAAATACTTGGATGATTGTCTTCTTATTACATTGTTGATTTGCGTTGAGGTTTAGCAGCAGTATATACTAATATTTCTCCCAAATCTGACACGTATTACCACATTTTTTGTGAGCATGCAATCACTTGGCTAACAAGTGTTGGAAAGTTGGAGCTACAAGAAAATAGAGAATATAAAAATGAATTAAAACGATAAAAATAAACTTGCCACAGATTTCCCTCGACTACTGCTATGAAGCCAAAAGATGAGACACAACAAGATGCACGTTGTCTGTCTGTTTTCCTCAGAACACAAAGGTAATTCATTTCTATTGGATCTACCAAGTTGTTGCTGAATGTGTTGAATAAAAACATGGTAAGACATCATTAGAGCCATTTGCCTTGAAAGCTCTTGTTTTGTAGCACAAAGGAACCAAGAAGCTTTCAGCAAGCAGTGAGGTATGCGGGACAAACATGGTCATTATAGACAAAAAGCACTTCTGTATGTTGAAATGATTTTCCCTTGCTATGACAAAAGTGCTATTATAAAACAACATCACCCAACAAACAAATTGCTACCACTATCACCTAAATATTTGATCCGCAGGAAACATAACAGCACCAACTACAATGTAACCATCTTTAGTTGTTGCCTTCTGATGGTAATGAAAGTGCATGGTTACATTAAAGCTGCTGTAAGCATTATGTTCTTATGTGTTAAATGTCTGTATTTTCCAACAATCATTTCTGTTATAGAGGGGGGTGGGTGACTAACTGCAAAACGGGCAGGAAGTTATCCAAAAAGAAGACAACTCTTAAAAGTAAAAACATTTTCCCAAATTATGAATGTGACTGGAAATTTGTTCATGTCCATTAAGAATCAGTACCACTCTCATGTCTGACACTAAAGTCAGTAGGCAGTTAGCTTTGCCTCATATAAGACTGGAAGCCAGAGAAAATGGCTTGCAGAAATAATATCTAATACATAAGCAAGTATGAAATATTAGCAGTAGTGAAATAACAGAGTAAATGGCTGAAGAATGCATACAGTAATTGGTTTAGTATTAATGACAGCTCACTACTGCAATGACGTTTTGAATGTCTTCACATGCTACTTTTAAGTAGCTTCTAGATATGAATGCACACAGGGCCAATAATAGTACTGATTCAACTATTTTCTTTTGTTTGTTTGTTTTTTACAACCAAGCAATATGAAGCAGCTTTTAGTTCCTATGCTCTCCACCTGTGGAACAAGCTTCTAAATGCCTGAAGTCTGCTCAAACTGTCAGCTCATTAAATAAAGGCTTAAATATTTGTTTCTGTTTACTGTGGCTTTACAATAAGAGGGAACTAAGTTGGACAAACTAACCACACTAATGTTTCTTCTGTATTTGGAATTTTTTTGATACTTTTTCCCAGTCAGCCGAATTGGTGCTGAACAGTGTCCCCTGCACCGAGCCGTGATCTCTGTGTAGCATCGCACCCCTGATGGTTAGAATGTAAAGGCAATATGGCCAGAATTAGGACAAATTTGAGCAAATACTTCATGACAAAATACTGGGTATCTTCAAAACAATCTCAGTTCTGATTTAAGAGGTAAACCCTGCATTTTGACAACTTGATGAGAGATTGTTCTCCTATGTGTATCAATTAACTAATGAAGAGTCAGACCTGACTTTGATTGCCTACCCCCCAATCTCTTCATACATGCAGGGTACAAGCCTTTTCAAACTAATGGGCAAATGTCCTCCATATATTGTTGCTATCACTGGGTGAAAAGACATTTCCAAGTTAATGCCTGCTGCTAAATCAAATAACTATCACCTGGACATCATAACAAGCTAAAATCACTGCCTTGCAGTTGTACAGTATGCCTCCACGCACCATTCGAGTAGCTGCTCCTGAGCTATGGCCTTGATTAATGGCCAGACAATGTATTCAAAACATTATGATGTCACAGTGAAGATTACCTGAGACCTTCTGTAGATATCATAACTTGATGGTTCTAATTATCACATGAACTTATTGAGTAGTGGCAAAAATGTGTTTTGTCAGATCACAGTGACCTTGACACAAATTCGATTCAGTTCACCCTTGAGTGCAAGTGGACACGGACATGCAAAATGTGAAGAGATTCCCTTGAGGCTGTTATTGAGATATCAGCAAGGGCGTAACCATGGCACAGATATTGGGGGGTCCAAATGAGAGCCCTTTCCCTGAATTTTTTTTTTTAAAGTACATTTCCCACAATTCTATGATATTTTATATATATAAAAATTTGCACATTTAGAAGTTTTGAGGACAACATTGACCATTTGAATTCACATGTAAAGGAATATTCTGTGAAATTGCATGGATTCCTACCGAATCAAGATAAAACTTCTCTTTAAATTCCCATAAAGTGAAAATCAATGTTTTTATCTCAAAGTTTTTGCTCTATATCTCACCTATATGCCAGTATCAGGCCCAATGCTAGTTTTATTTACTGCTGACATGTAGGACTAGGTTAAAACTAATGTTATCATAGTGTTTACATTCTCATTCAAATTTCTCACCTGATCATCTGTATCCCCAGAGCATGTCCCTGCCTGGCCACTGCTTTCACCTGCCTCTCCCTCTCCCTGTGTGTCTGTGCTGCCTACATTGTGACCAGATACCATTATTTTACCAGAAGAACAATGGCTGGACTTGATGATCATTTTAATTTGATACATTGATTTTTCTGCTTGTGTTACTAGTTTATTTGCTTTAGCTATATAGTAAGTGCATAAATAACAGTGTACAATGTACAGTAGTGTAGCCCCTTTCACACATGCACTGCTATTCTGAACTTATCTGGACATTACCTGGAGGAGCTGTATGTGTAACAAATGAGAGCAGTAACAGTGATGAGTTGATGTAGGAGATTTTCTTCATTGAAAACAAGGTTTTAAGCTCCAACAAATAGCTTTAAATTACGTAAATGAACACCTACATGGCATTAATGCAAGAATATGAATGTACTCCTGTCACATAACTCCACTTACATGACATACAAAGCAGAAAATGTAAAATGTTGAAGTGATCAAGATGGCGGATGGACGTGGGCGGCGAGCACAGGACAAAGACAAAGATGAAGATAAAGAAACAAACGTGTTGCTGAAGGAGATGAAATTGTTAAGTATGAAGATGGATAATATTGAAAAACAGTTCAGTAGCAAGGTTGACAGCGTGTATGGTTCCCTTGAAAAAATGATGAAAGCCGAACTGAAGAAGTCCGTTAAGGAGATACGAGAAAATATCGACCTGGAAATAGGTATCCTAAAGTCGCGACTGGATTCACTTGAAGAAAAAATACAGACAACTAGCTCCAAGCCCTCTGATAAATTTGACCCTGATGTGTCGATTGTGATACTGGGTCTGGCTTACGACGAACGGGAGGATTTGAATGGAAAAGTAAGAGAGCTACTGGAGAGTGGTTTGGCGTGTGAACCTGCGCCAGAAATTGCTGCGGTGCTGAGAATGCGAGCGAGAGGACCCGGTCCAGGTGTGGTGAAAGTTGCCTTCGCTAATGTGGAGGACAAGGTGGCGGTGCTCAGGTGTAAACAGAGGCTGAAGAGCAATACCCAGTTCAAAAGAGTTTATCTGAGATCCGCTAAGTCTCACACGGATCGGATTCTCGAGTTCAACTTTAAAACGCTTCTCCAGGAGATACCAGCTGGAAAAGATTTTTACATCGCGGGGAACGGCCGCCTGATGAAGCGGACCTACGCCGAGGCTACAGCGGCTACTGCAGCCCGAGCAGGTTCCCCGGCAGCAGGTGGGAGAGGCTGAAGAGGAGCTGCCCAGTCTGTAAGCACAGGTGACCCCCATTGTTTGTCCCTGGTTCACTGGAATATTAATGGCTGGACTAACTTGAACTGTACACTCAGGATTTCATTACTACAGTCTCTAAACCCTGATATTATTTCATTAAATGAAACACATTTACGACGGGATGACAAGATTGACTTTGAAGGTTACTCCTGGTTTGGTCACAGCAGGATGTTGCATAAAAGAGCTAAAAAAGCATCAGGAGGAGTTGGCATTTTAGTTAAGAACTATTTGCTGGATCATTTTAGAATACAAGTAGTGGACAAGTCTATGGACGATATAATTGGAGTACGTTTGGAGCATCGGGAGCTGCAGTATAATCTAGTTATTTTTTCCTGCTATCTACCACCAGAGGGATCTACAAGAGGACGGGATTCAGTTACTTTTTTTTACTCATCTGCTGGCCCAGGTTTATTCCTTGGAAGCTGATGTCATTTATTTATGTGGAGACTTTAACAGTCGTATTTCAAATAAAGATGACTGTATTGGGGATATTGATAATGTCCCACCTCGAGTGGCCATGGACCTAAGCATGAACAGTCACGGGGAATCACTTCTTGAATTTCTCAGGGATTGTAAATGCTGTGTCTTAAATGGCAGAATAAATCCGGATACTGACAATTTTACATCTATATCATCAAGAGGTAGAGCAGTGGTGGACTATATAATAACCCCTCACGATTGTTTGGAGACTTGTATTGATTTAAAAGTGATAACTCCATCTGAGATTTTGAGCAACAACCCTGTTTGTATTGACTTTCTTGGAGAAAAAAGTAGGTTACCGGACCATTCTCTGTTAATGTTTAAGTTTAAAATTGATGCTGCTATTGAGTTTTGTTCTTCTGAAAATTATCCTGGGACTAATTTATCCAAAAGGCGACCTAGAATATTTCCAGACAACTTTCTTTCATCTAATATGTGTCGTATGGCTTTGTTGGAACTTATTGATAACTTAGAAGGTTGTGCGATAACGCAAAGTAATATTGATAACTGGTATGGATTATTTTGTGATATAATGGATAGGGAAATGAATAAGAACTTATCAAGAAAACCTTTATCTGGCCATGGAGGAATACATTACAAAGTGGGTAGGAATAAACCATATTGGAATGTAGAACTCAAAAAAATTTTGAAGGACAAGAGACAGGCTGAGAGGGAATTTTTGAAATGTAAGGATCCAGCTATTAGAAAGCAACTTCAAGATCACTACAAAAAGACTCAGTTTAATTTTGATAAGAGAGTCAGATTCTATAAACGACAGTTTAGAAGAGGACAAGCATTGCACCTAGATCGATTGCAAAGTAACAATCCACAACAATTTTGGAAAGAAATTAATAAATTAGGTCCTAAGAAACTAAAGAAAATCCCAATGGAGATCTTATTAGATAATGGTGATACTGAAAATAAAAAAGAGCTTGTGCTTGAGAAATGGAAAACAGATTTTGCAAATACATTTTCAGGACATCTTATTCCACCTGGTTTTGATGACCTGTTCTTAAGTAAAGTTTGTGATTCAAAATGTATGATGGAGTTGGCTATGGATATGCCAGGCTATAGTGTAAATACATTTTTGAATCGGGATATTACTGTAGAAGAAGTTAAAAAAGCTTTGGATAAAGTGAAATTGAAGAAAACACCTGGCATAGAAGGCATCCCAAATGAAGCCCTGAAATCTCCATATCTTCTTAAAGTCCTCTTTTGCCTGTTTCAGACGTGTTTTGAGTATGGTATAATTCCATCACCATGGTATAAATCTATCATAAAACCTATCCCAAAGTCAGTAAAGAATGATCCCAGAATACCTCTTAACTACAGAGGCATTAGTCTTCTAAGTACAGTTTATAAGGTATATTCTAATATACTGAATTATAGGCTTACTGGATATTTGGAAATGAAACAGTGTTTTGTTGATGAGCAGAATGGGTTTAGAAAGTATCGTGCTTGTATTGATCATATTCATTCAGTGTCAACTATTATTAGAGCTAGAATTGCCACAGGTAAACCCACTTTCTCATGTTTTGTTGATTTCCAAAAGGCATTCGATTGGATTAATAGGGATTTACTTGCCTTTAAACTGATGGAAGTAGGGGTGGATGGTAGATTCTACAAAGCTATTCAGAGTCTGTACGGTAGCCCAGTTGCTTGTGTTGAGATCAATGATATGTATACTGATTGGTTTGAAACCCCTTTTGGCGTGAAACAAGGTGACATTCTGTCCCCAACACTTTTTGCATTATTTGTGAATGATTTAGCTTTACAGATTAAGAAAAATAATTTGGGTGTATGTTTGGATGACACTTGTTGTTTAGGTATTTTATTATACGCAGATGATATTATCTTACTAGCAGAATCTGAGTCTGATTTGCAAAATATGCTAAATTTGGTTAGTTCCTGGTGTCATAAATGGAGATTGGTGATAAATCAGAGCAAAACACAGATAATGCATTTTAGAAATAAAGGCATGGAAAGAAGTAAACAAAAGTTTTACTTCGATTCAGTTCCTTTGGAATATGTTAGCTCATATAAATATTTAGGTTTTCCTTTGGATGAGTTTATGACGTTCGAAACTGGTTTTGGGTGCCTTGCTGATTCAGCTGGGAGAGCTTTGGGATCAGTTATTAACAAAATGAAAGTTTGTAATGATTTGGGTTACTTTACATATACTCAACTGTATAACGCATGCGTCTCACCCATACTGAATTATGCTGCAGGAGTGTGGGGATTTAAAGAATCCAAAGTTATAGATACTGTACAGAATAGAGCTATAAGATATTTTTTTGGGTGTCCATAAATTTGCGCCAATTCCAGCAATAGAAGGAGATATGGGCTGGATCCCAGGATGTGTACAACGAAAATGTGAAATGATTCGATTGTGGAATCGACTAAACAAAATGGCAGAGGATAGAATAAATAAAAAAGTATTTTTATGGAGTAAATTGCATACTTCCCCCTGGTCAAAAGAAATGTATTCTATTTTTGAAGAGGTGGACATGGTGTATATTTATAGGAATAATTTGTGCTGTAACGTTAACCTCATTAAAGATAAGCTTCTATTGAAATTTGAAGAGAAATGGTTTGAAAATGTCCTACTAAAACCAAAATTAAGGACATATATGCAGATTAAATCTAATTTTGGACCTGAATTATATGTTATATTACGTTTACAGAGAAGTCAAAGATCTTTAGTTGCACAGTTGAGATCTGGTATTCTTCCTCTGGCCATTGAGGTTGGTCGATTTAAAAATATCCCAGAGGAGAATAGAATATGTGAAATGTGTGATCTAGATGAAGTAGAGAGTGAGTCTCATTTTCTTTTATACTGTACCAAGTATGATGATTTGAGAGAGATATTATTTCATGAAACCTATGGACAAAACCCTGAAATATTTTGGTGTTCTGATGAGCAGAAGCTGGAGTGGTTGTTTAATTTTAATGTGTTTAAAACCGCTAGCTTTATTTCTCAAGCCTGGAAAAGGCGGCAGGTATATTTGTTTAATTAATTTTTGATGTGTTGATGCTATTGTGCTGATCCAGTGGTGTTCTGGATCTGGTTTGATTCTTTCTTTTCCTTTTTTGGTGTCTTATAAGCCCATGCGGGCTGGGCATACATGTATGCAAGACACAATAATAAAATGAAAATGAATACATGACAACTTGACTTGAAAAAGAAGTCAATCTTCTGCTGCCTCTTTCTTTTTGGCATTCCTAACAAAAAGAATAATGATCATGTTGAATAATATCAAAATCAGTGGCTGTTTCTAGAAAACTCTCTGTCAGTTACCTTGAACTTTACCTGGCTTACCTGGCTTAGCCTAATTGTTTGCCACCTGGCTTGCTTAATATTAGCTAACATGCCACAAAGCAAGACAGAGTTATTTACAGACAAAATTCTACATTATTAACTAGTTAAACAACCGTTTCATAGCTCCACTCTGTTCGCTGTCTGCAGCAGCGAGTGACTGCAGCTGGTGTTAGCATGTAATTGTTTACGTTCCGGGCGGCCGGGACTAGTGGGTTTGGTCAAATGGCTGTGAATGGCTTGATGGCTGTCAATCACTCTAACTTGACCAATGAGTTTTCATGTATGGGGGAGCTACTCGGGGTACTGAGGTGCGCTCCATTTCAGTATGCTGGTACACCGCGAGGGCGGGCAAACGGTTTAATACCTTAGGATGGGCGCAACCAAGTTTACAGTTAGGAGGGGGGGTTCATACACTTATCTTTTCCTTAAAAACGGAAATAAATTGAAAAATAAATAAGAAATAACGAGGCAGATCTGTTGACAGGGTTTATAAAGGAGTGCATAATTAACATATTTTCTACTGTATATTGGGGGGGACAGATTGCCATTTTCTCAATATTGGGGGGACACGCCCCCCCCCCCAAAAAAAATCCGTGGTTACGCCCATGGATATCAGGTTCACAAGGACTTGACATATGGACGTACAGCCAGATAACCGAAAACGTAATGCCTCTTGCTAAAGCTATTGCTAGTGCCAGACATAAAAACATAACGTACTTAGACACCATATCCAAAAGTCTTGGTTAGTACCTACGTTCAGCCTCCTAAATATTATCTTTAGGTCAAGAGGTGATTTGACCCTAAGACTCCTACAGACCAACAGTGTGATGGTGAGTTTGGACCAGGCTGTTCGAGGAGACACATCCTCGAATGGTACCCAAAGTGGGCATAACTGCTTTAAATCAATTCATTCTATCCTATTATTCTGAAGTTAGCTCCTTGTCTTGTCTTTTCAATACAACACTTATTTACATTTTCTAACTTAATGCATTTTTTTTTGTTTTGTTTTATTTTGACACATACTTATTTTGAGTTAGGCTTTTATTGTTCCTTATTCTTGTAATTGTAGTTTTTGCTAAAATATATCAGTTTAACTTGCACAGTGTAAAGTTATAGTTATATTATACAGATATTTAAATTCATTGTGCAGCCCTATTATTAGTGACTTTCTGCCATCTATACCACCCTTTCGCACTCATAGGTAACACCTATATTTCACAACATCAAGTAAGCTTTTTTAGTTTCCAGGGTTTTAATTGGCTCGTCAACAACATAAAAAAGCATGTATAATGATTGATACAGCTGAGATAAATACAATTCAACCGTCTGTTCATGTTGTCTGTGCCCACATTACTGTTTAGTAGGCCTGTTTTTCAAGAACAAAAGAAATATCAAATTCAGAAGAAGACCTAAAAATGGAATACTGGATTGGTCATATTGATATCTAATTCTTTGGTTATCCCTTCCCGGTCCGTCACCTGTCTCTGTTGGGGCTATACATTACACCTCCAAAGGACAAGCCAAAATGTTGCTGTGTAGTACAAGTACATACAGCTGTTCATATCCAACATCAGCATGAGTCAAGTTCACCTCCTTGCAGGACTTATTAACATGATCTCAAGCAACTAGTATCAAGTGTGTTTAAAACAAGCTTAATTGCAAGAACTGGGTATTTATTTGCATTGAGGCTGGGGATCCACTAGTGTAAGGGAGATAAATGTGTTACGAAAGGTCGATGGAGGTAAAGTGAGAGAGAATGAAAGAAAATTGAACAAAGGAAGGAAATAGTTGGTGGATAAAGGGAGGATATAATAGCAAAAGCATGTGGAACAAAGAGGAAAACGAGGACGACAGAGAGCAGAGGAGGTTAAGGGATGGAGAACGAGAAGAATGGAAAGCTACAATGAAAGGTAGTGAGGAGGCGATGAAAGGGTATGGTGAGAGAGCATGGAGTAGATAGGGCAAAGTGAAAGAAAATAGAATAAAGAGGCTGGGATTCCAGGGAAGTGAAAAAGGCAGTTTGCCCATTGAAAACTAGCGTAGGAGTAAAAGGAAAGTGAAGGGAAAGGAAAGGAAAGAGAGGAAGAAAGCAAGTTATTAGGAAATTGATGTCCAGGTCCTTCTGAGGAAATCATCACCTGCACCGAAACAGCAGAAGGTGACAGCACCTATATTAATTGTTCCAGTGCCTTAACTGTTCAAATGTTACAACAGAAGATTTGGGGGCATTAAAAACATCTTTCAGGGAGATAGTATGTCTTGTATAATACAATCACATTATATTCTCATAAAGAATATGTTTTCTTTTTACACTGTAACCAGAACACATCTGGATTAGGCCACATCTGAACGTGGTCTTGCTTGTATTGTCCATCTCAGTCAGGGTTAAATAAAGTCTGCACAGTTTGGCTTTATTCTTAAGAAATAAAATCTGACCAGTGGAAGGCCACCAAATTCCACTTCTACCCGTTATCTCTAGCAGCCCATCATAAGCGACTGGAAAGCGTCATCCCTTTCCAGTCCAAAGAAAAAGAAAAGAATAACCCACATAACAGCATAGCTTTTCTTGACCTGGGATGAGCCATGTTGGTCAATACATTTGCCAGCACCTACCAGTTTGCATATTGAGAATAATTCCAAATGCTTGCTATTAACACAGAGATTAATGATGGGATGTCATTACCCAAATGACATGTACAGATCACATGTGAACAGCAAGAATAGCCAGAAAAGTCACTCTTCATATTACTGTCCCACGTTTCAGTGTACACGATAAAATTTTAGACTGATATATTAAATTTAATTAAATGTAATTAAATTAAATGTCTTTATGTTCCTTCCTTACAGAGAGATAAACAGGTTTTTTGGATTTTTTTTTTTTTTTGGTTGTTTGTTTTCTTCAGGTATCTTATTGTTGTACATATGTTTTAATATGCAGAGTGGGCTGAAAAATGTGTGCACAAATTTCTGCTGCAGTGCTACTTCAAGACTCTCAGTCTCACCCTATCTGAGACTGAGTGTTTTGGGAAGTTTCCATTAAAGTATGTTGTAGCTATGGAAGAGTTTGTCATGTCACGCAAGTTCGTAGCACTGCCACAGCAGCTCTGACAGTATACTGTTTTGTGCGTGAAAGTGGTTCTTTGTCCAATGTTTGTCCCCCTGGTTGTTGTAAGGGTTAAATGACCTAGAAGCAGCAGCTTCAGTTGTGACTTGTCAAACTGTTCTTTGGAAAATTACCTGGTGCGACTGCCTGTTTGTTGCTGAAGTTTTCAACCAAACGACAATCACCATGACTGAATGTTGAAGGCATTTCAATTTTCTCCTGATGCAAGCAACTCCTTAACCTGACTGGAACATCCTCTATATTGTGTAGTGACAGAGCTGGATAGCATGGAGAAGAAACACTAGGGGCTATACAGCTCTCTTCTTCCTCATTTTTGTCCATCAGACCATATGTCCCTGCTTCTCCAGTCAACTTACTGCCAGTCAATAAAAAGGGTCAAACCATCAGAAAAAACATGTTAAAGTGTGGACGGATGAACATCACTTCTACGGGACAGTTTGGAGTGCACAGGCAGGCACATTTTAAGAGGTGTAGCCACCCAAGGAAAACCAAAACACATATTGAGGAATATACATCGTCTGTGACATCAGCATGTATGATGATTATAATAAAATAACTCCCTAACTAAGAAGCCAAGGTCAGGGGCTTTATCAAAAACCTTTTGGTCAGATGACAAGGAAGCATACAACAAAACCAGATTGAAAGCAAAACCAGTTAAAACAAGGATATGTGGCAGATAATCCTGAACATCAGGCTACCAAAGCCGATCATGTGTAATAACATATTGCAAACTGTGCTTAGGCCAGAAAAGAGAAACTGCCAGCTGCTATCCTGTCCTTTTTAATTTCTCAAATCCACAATTTCCTCACCATCAGCACCATTATCTCAATCCATGCTCCTCTGTCGTTGTCAGACACATGACGATGGTGAAACTGAACTTAAATAGAATTTATAATCTATTATTATTCGGGAGTCGGTATTGACATTCGGCCATTCACTCAGATTCACACAGCGTTTTATCATGTGCAGCCTTTTTTTGCCCTCTCTCTAGACAGGCGCTTTATATCAGCACTCCCCGGAACGCTGCCAGAGACCTCTAAAAGAAAACATTATAAACACAAGATTCTGCATGGCACATTTGTCTAGCAGTTTTTTGACTTGCATAGAAGTTAAAATTTTCTCAACTCTTCGGCGCAAGTCACAGAGATGCGCTGCTCATCAATGCCTACATTTCCAACCTGCACACACATCCCTGCTCCACAGACAGCGTCTGAAGTGGTGTTCAGAAAGACATTTCTAATCAGACATTGAACTGATCTTTAAAATAACTTCATCATTTATAAGATGTAGCTTTTATATGCTACTGGTTAAACAGGACTGCAACAAGCAGTTAAAAAGATCAGTCTTGTGTGATTATGGAGGACCACAGAAAGTGGTGTCACGGAAATAGTGATAAAGCATTTAACTAATTGCACAATAAATATAGGCAAATGAATATTATTAAATTAGTTTACAAATTAATGTATTAATTTAATCTTTTAATGAATACACTTAATTACAAAGTGACTTATTATTTGACATTTTAAGGGCAATAAAAAAATGACTTATGAATAGAATGTACAATTGAAATATGAATCCATCAATAAATTGTTCAAATTAAAAATGGATTTACAAAAAAAAAAAAAAAAAAAAACATTCAACAGTCAATGTACATCATTTAAAAATACATTTATTCAAAAATGTTTTATAAATTCAGTAATGGAATTTAAAAATGTATTTGAAAATGCAGTTTAAATAGCTGGATTCACAAATTGAATTGGCCATTTCCTTTTTTATCTGCATTTCCATTTAACCGCTGCTTTTCCTTTTATTATTAGCTATTCCATTTGCTTAGTCTTTTCGCTTCTCCTTTTGGCCTCTCCATTTAGCTTTTCTTTGGTTCCTGAGCTGGTAAAATGAGTAACATCATGCAAGCTCTCTGATTGGTAATTGTCATCTGCAGATGTGTGACCTGCCTGAAAGTACATTTGAAGCGAGCACACTAGAGACTTCTAATAAATTGTAATAATAAAGAATGAAAAAAATGATAAATTGTAACTGGGACCAACCAGTAGACATTGACTGAATTAACATCTACCACATCATCATGAACCCAAATCAAAGGGCTTTTGTTGTGATTTTACAGAAATAAATGTATCAAAAGGATGGCAAAATAAAGACATTATAATGCCACCTTTTAAAAAAGCCTGAATTCATACATTGACACATGTCAGCTAGACAACAAGCAAAGAACTTTTATAATGCTTTTTCCTGGTTGGAGTTTCGGATCGTACAGCTCTGGGTGTCTGCAAAGGCCCATAATTATCCTCTACTCCATTGCTGTTCATGAATATCCGGACATCAGCGATGGTAATGTCATGACATCAGTGTGAATCTCAATGCAGATAGGCTCTTGCAATATGGCGTCAGGCAAAATCCTTGGTTAGGTTTAATATTCTCAATTTGAGCAAATTTGTAATGACCAAATAAATCCAAATCTGCATCCAATCTGTTTTCATTCACTTTGTATGTATGTATTCACATTGCATTTGGCCTGAATGCTCCATTAGTTCAACCAGTACTGGTTAGGGTGAGTGCAACTCTCCAGGAAATGTGTGTGTGTGTGTGTGTGTGTGTGTGTGTGTGTGTGTGTGTGTGTGTGTGTGTGCCTTTCTAGTAATAATAATTGATTTGACAGAGTCTAGAAGTTAGGTGTCAGCTAAAGTGAGAGTGAGGATGAATGAACCCACCATGGATGCACACACACACACAGATACACATACACCATCTGTAGGGTTAAATAGGCTTAGCCTGCCACACAACACACAACACACAACACACACACACATTCTCTGTATTCTCTCTGTCGCTCTCTCTCTTTGTCAAACACACACATACATATAATTACATTCTTTGAAATTCAAAAACTCTGTTCAATGCGCTTTTTTCTCTGTAAGCCTTACTATTCTAATTTAGTTACTTTCATACCAATATCTGTCCAGACAGTGACCATTGAGTCATGTTTTACAACCATTTTTGAAGATGGTGCAACTAAATTTTAACCTCAGCTCAGACATGGTGCTTTAATGGCACTTTTTATTTGCACTTAACTGCTAGCAAGTATGATTGGTGCCTAGTTTGGGGTACAACCAATACATTTTCTGACATTGGGGGGTAACATGAGTGTGGTGCGATACTAATTATTAGAGATCAATGAGACTGAATGCTGATATTTGGGAACAATATTCATTTGCAGTAATAAGCAAGTAGTTTGCAGATTCAGTGTTTAAAGAAAGCTATCAATTGACGCATTACCAATCATGGCCCGGTCTGGTCCTATACTAGTACAGATTATTAGTAATCAAGGACACCAATAACCAATATTTGGAAGTGCTATACATGTGTAATACAAATAAAAATCTTGGTGTCAAAACATAGAATAATCAGTGATGGAATGTAACTTAACGACAATTTACTCAGTTACTGTAATTCAGTACAATTTAGATAAAGCACATTTTCAATAAAGGTATTTTCATTAAATTATAATAATAATAATAATGATAAAATAATTATCAGAAAAAGCTGAATTTCGATAATCTACAGGCAGATAATAAGTCTATCCCCTCAGATTCCCCTTGATGTTTGGTTTATAATTTGATAGAAGAAAGAATACCAGTATAACCACAATAAAATGCAGTATGGTGTTTAAAACTGACAGCTGTCAATTAGCTTGTGTTGGTTTGTTCATGTACACCTTTTAGAGAGATAGCAAACAATGTGGTTTGTTTGAAAGATTCTGAAAGGAAGATGCTTTAATATATATAGCAGTGGTGATGTTTGCTGTCAATGGCGCTCTGTATTCGAAGGAAATGGTCTATCGGCCTGACACACACACACATGTGCACAGAGGGAAGATGCATCAAATTAACAGTGACTTTTTGACGTTAGCTCTCAATGGGCCAGAAGAGAGACAGACACACAGGAAACAATTACCGTTGATTGGCTGAATTTTGAACCCACACTCACAAAGACACACACACACACACACACACACAGGGATGTACAAGAAACAGCCAATCAAAATAGATGAGGCTGCTCTCCTGATATTATTTACATAATGATAAAATCACTATCTTAAATGAGCTGCCCCCCAATGAAATGATGACACACACACACACACATGCGCACACACATGCACACACACACACACGCACACACACACACACACACACACACACACGCACACATGTATACTCACATCCAACGGCAAGGAGATGAAACTGGCACATCCATATTTTTTTTCTTTTATGTGTGTGAGCATTCCCTGGATTACTGGAGTGTTACTGTGGCCAGTGAGAATACGCTCTAGTGAACCCTGTCACCAAGAGGGAGACAAAGAGGCAAACACGCAGTGTGTGTGTGTGTGTGTGTGTGTGTGTGTGTGTGTGTGTGAGACCACTGAAAAACTACAGGGAACAAATGGAAGACGGAACATATGAGGTGGAGGAAAGAGCGAATCTGGGCAGAGACAGCAGTGGCCACTATCTGAATCTGTATGTATGTGTGTGTGTGTCTGTATGTGAGAGAGGAAGGGTTTTTTGTACCCAATTTCTATTTATCAAGGGGAAGTGAGCTGAGATCCACGGTCAGTTGTACTGCGCCCTTTCACATTGTCACACTTTCATGCGTTCACACCTGGCACACCTGGAGCTGCCCAGTCCAACCACAGTGTTCTGATAGTAAAATGGGTCGCTGAGCAGACCTCTAGGCTCACGGCTAGACTGAAACAGTATTGGCACAGTTGTTAAAAGAAGGGGGAAAGTAGTTACTGGTCATATTGTGGCGCAGTGGCAGCTCCTCCTCTAGAAGTTCATGGCTTGACATGTTTCTTGTTTCCAGGCTTCCTGTCAGGACTCGCAAATATTGACAACAATAAAAATATTGCTTCATTTATTTTTCCATTGACAGATGATGCTTCCATGTGCATGGAACTATTGAAGCTTTATTAATAGGACAATCAATGACCAACTACACCAGAACTACTTATTTCTGTGGCTCAGGAGTTAGGAAGGGTTGTCCACTAATCAGAATGTTGTTGGTTCTGTCCCCAGCTCTGGCTGCATGTCCAAGTGACCTCGAGAAGGTAACAAACCCCAAATCGCAGGGTGCTTTGGATTCAACCTCTGCCATCAGTGTATGAATGTGTATGTAATTAGGTGAATTTGGTGCTGTAAAACATTTTTGAGCAGCCTGTAGCACCAAATGCAATATTACACAATGTATTATTTAATTCAAACAAAGTCAATTTGTAAGAATAATTCTAAATAACTTAGTGGAAGAAGTCAACAGGCTCAAAGAAACACCTTACACCTTAACCTTACCAACTTAAAATTATGCAGATGAAACCTTGCTTAAAAAACTTTTATCGTTTTACTACCAATCTGCAACAGCACATACATTTATAAGGTAAGATACAGCTGAATTGACACATTACCTTTAGGAAAAGTTAATAAACAGATCTCACACACATTTTGGGGGGGGACTTGACATGTAGTGAAAGGCCACAGGTCAGGTTCAAGCTCTGGGCCACTGAGATGAGGAAACAGCCTCTGTATATGGGACACACACTCTCTCTGTCACTGAGGTTCTGGCTGGAACGCTCAGAAGCAAGCCAAAAAAGGACGTGAGCTTATATCGTGCACATCCCAAAACCAACTAGCAATTTATTTCCCCCTTCCCGTAACTCACACCCAATCTCATCATCATAATTTTATTTTTTTTATTTTCTATATTTTTTTGTACATATTAGCAACCATATTGAAGACTGAAACTTCCAAAATCATAAAAGAAATAAAAACAAAAAAGATAAATAAATAAGGGGCTTCAATAAATTAAAATGCAATTAAATGCACTGATGCACTTAAAAATAAGTGTATTTATTTATTCATATAAAAAATAAGTTTCTTTATTTTATTCATTTATTTATCAGATATATTGACAAAAAGAATAAAACAGAAAAACACCATCCAAGTTCTGTTAGTTGTCTAATCTTCTCTGACTCTGACTCAGACCCATATTGGTGATCATTCACATCAATTATGAATAAATGACAAACAAAGGGGAACAAACTTTTGTTTAAATATTTTTTGCTGCTAAATGTTATTCATGAAGGAGTGACAAAAAGCATAAGTAAGACAGTTGCACGCGCAGTGTTATTAGTAATTTTGATCAGATATGATCAGTGTTTGTATTAAGTAGAATTCAAATCCACCATATCTGACCAGTTGTTGAAAAAAAAATAAAATAAAAATGAAAAAAAGATTGCTGGAAGAAAAAATGTTTTATGCCGCATGAGAGTGAGAAGTTCTGCAGTGACTTCTCTCCTGGCTGACACATCGCACATGATACTCAGCCAGGACTCCAGGACATACCTAAACTTAATGAGCACTGTGGACTGCTTAATTACTTAATTACACCTCACACACCTACTGAAAACAAAATGACAATAGATATTAACATGCTATATTAAAAAGAAGTGGAAACAAGTCATTTCATCAAAGGCATTTTCATATCATCATAACTGACGGTGCATTGTGTTTACCAGCAAAATGCATGTACATTGTGCAGCACATATTTTGTGTTATAAAATTAAAGCTTTCATTTTCTTGGTGAGATATCTTCAAGAAAAGGGTTAGTTGAATTTAAGTACAATTTTATCTACTGTATTATTTTTGTATGCTAATTCATGTTTTTGCTTGTACTTTGTTTTCCTCATGCAATTCACATTCCCTACAGAAATCACTAATTGGTGGACAATTGTCACGGTTGAGACCTAGACAAATTACGGGCTCAAGAAAAATTATTATTATTAATTAATTATAATTCCAGCCCAAATAAAACACTGGCATGCAAAGGCAAAGTTGGTTGAACGGTTAAGATCTAATATGGAGTTTACGATGAAGAAAAAGGGAAAATCAATCTACTCAAGAAGATGTTTTGCTGAAATGATTTTTTTCTTATTTTAAGAGGCACATTTTTCAAACACATTTTAAAATGCAGCTGTTATTTTACTCTTAATACGTAATGAACATGTATTCGTTATTTAAGTACTTATTTAAAATCCCTTCAATTCAATGTGAAAATGTTGAAATGTGGACTTCATGTGACAGTCAGTTGTTGATTTCATGCAGACATTGATAAAACTACTTGGATCATTCAATACATTGTTTATGGCACTGAATCACATTGCAAGTAGGACATTATGATGTTTGGACCTTTGCTTTAGAAAACTGTCTCTAACTTGATCTCTTTAAATTCTAAATGTAACACCCCTGCCCTACATGCTACAAAGTAAACTGAATGAAGTCAAAGGTGACTCTGGAGGCTTGAGAATACAGGAGACTCATTGTTTAAACTTTTAATCGTTTTCTAAATCTGTCCATGCATTGCACTATTGTTGTAGTTCTTCTTATTATGTTCTTATAGTTAATGGCTTGGTTCTGATGCACATGTCTTGACTCAACACAACTTAAAAATAAATAACTTTCTGAAAAGTTCCTGAGGAACTTTTGAAAGTCCCATTTTCTTTCTTTTCTGTAGTTAAAGATCAAATGAAAACAATTATTCATGTAATCCATTTTGCCACCCTAGATCATTTCATACCCTATACCCTAACCCGGCAATAAGCCTCAGCTGTATGGAATATTAATACTTTCATCAGGTTCAGCTTGACAAGTACAATAATGTAGCATCTTCTGTGTTCATGTATACGTTTTTTTTTCAATTTAGCTGCCTGCGTATGTGCTTGTGTGTGTGTGTGTGTGTGTGTGTGTGTGTGTGTGTGTGTGTGTGTGTGTGTGTGTGTGTGTGCGTGTATTTCCCAAGAATTCCAGCTTTACAAGCTCTCCTCTGAAAGTATGCCCTGCTGTGTGTGTACATGCATGTCTGTTCAAATGTGCACAAACTGTGTGTGAGTTAGTTGTGTTGATGAGATATCAATTAAGCGCCAAACCATGAATTATCAATTATGTCTTGTTTGTATTTGACCATCCAAAACTCATCTAAGACGGCTGTAAGAATGCCGACAGAAAGGCATAATGATGGTGAGAGCGAATTAACAGGCACTATTATAATGTTTTCAAATGCCAAACAGAGCACAGTCTTTAGTGGCCTCCACAAACCCTGCACTGCTTACTTTGTAATTATTTTGTCGTAATTAACAGCTGCCATTGAGTTCTAATACGCATGTTGCAATGTGTTCCTGTCTGCACAATGTGGGTTACCCTTCTAGTCATCATCGAACAGCCTCAAAGACGGCATTTAGACTGTTGCAGGAGCATAAGAATATGATGACATTCAATGCTGATATCCTGAAAAAGCAACATTTTAGAGAAAAGCCATACTGAAGGACATAATTTGAATGAAAGGAGTGGCTATTGAACTGAGCTTAATTTCAATAAAATGGTTAAAATACCAGCAGTTTCTATTCTCTATTCACACACACTCTCTCACACACACAGCATATTTATCCACTGTCTCAGTCACTCTAATAGAGAGGTGAAGTCCTGTCCTTTCCGATGCACAGTTTAAATTGTAGCATGAAGAACTCGTATGATGTTTGCCAGTTAAAAAGATAATTTAGCAGGTCAATAAAAATGCAGTTGTTTGCAACAACTGTAAAATAACATTTAGTTTATGTTAAACAGCTCAGTGAACTACATAATCTTGCCTGATATACTTCTACAACACCAATATGGCGGTGACTCAGCACACCACAGCAAACAGGATCAAAACATTATTAATCTTTCACTATTAAATCCTGTAAAAAAAAAAAAATCTGAAATAAGGTCAACACCGAATACTTTTTTTGTAAACAAAAACCCTAACCCTAACCCTATCAGCAGATTATTTGATGTGATTAATACAAACTCAACTAATTAAATATTAAATCTGTTTTGCAATTATTCTACCTTTTTTTTTCTTCAATTAGATCTGTTTCAATACTCAGTAGAAGTTCTATGTGGGGGAACTGAACTGTAGGTAAACTGTGTTACACCAGCTCACACTCACCCTTTATTTTGTAGGTTAAGGTTAGGGCTTTTTTAAACGTTTGTTTATACATCAGCTACTGGACTGTTCTGCATAAGATATATTTAAATGCATGACACAAGACACTCCTGTCAATCAATGTTTTTTAAAATCCAAATGACTCAGAATTAGTCTACGCAACCACTATATTAATATTTTTAGGCATTAACATTTAAAGTTTTCATCTGGTCGCATCTTACTTTCTCTGCCAAGACCTGAAAATGGGACACTCTCACTCCATTCCATTAATTAAAATGCAAAGGAATCAATATCTCAGCGCTCCAGCACAGATCAAACTTGTGTTGGAAAGGAATTTCCTGTTCCAAAACAACTCTGAGCCACCACATCAAGGTTACACTAATAATGCAGTGCTATGTTGCCATCCTGTGGAGTTCAGAGGAGAAAAAAAACACATGATACTGCATCTGCTCATGCTGAACTGGATGAGAACATGAATTTAAAAGCGTGATATTGTCTCAGAGCTGTGTGTGTGTGTGTGTGTGTGTGTGTGTGTGTGTGTGTGTGTGTGTGTGTGTGTGTGTGTGTGTGTGTGTTCAAGGTAATATGAAGTTTATGAATACACTGTACACAGATATGCATTCAAGTGGCGATAAGACAGTCATGCCAAGAGATACCCATAACCATGCAGTTGCTGCATTAGGTTGAATGTTTCAAACAGAATATCAAACAGCTTTGTCTTGTTAACAGTACCTTGAATAAGGACATTTCACTTGGTTTGACAGAAATGTAGTTAAGATAATCTAGTGGGGTTTGGAAAGGTTTTCATGATCTAAGTGAATATCACATCCAATTTGATCTCACCTAAACTACCAAATTACATCATACAGTAGTTTCAGTTTCACACGCTGAGGTTTTCAGAAATGTATCTGAGAATTTTTGCCAAAGAGCTTCTGTGTCGTGTCTCAATCTGTGTTATAGTTTGTTTTCCACTGTTTCATTTTGTAGTATTTATTCATTTATTTCCTCTCATGTCAGATCCCTTCTCCCTCCACCGTGATTGTCTTTCCCAGCCCTGATTTCATTCACCTGTTCCTTATTACCTGTTTCCTCTAGTGTATATATCGTCTCTGTGTTTTCCCTGTCCTTTGCCAGTTCGTCTTTTGTCTCTGTGCTAAGCGCTCCAGTCTTGTTTTAGTTAGAGTGTTTTTTTGTTTTTTGACTCCCGCCTGTTTATCCTCGACCCCGTCTCTGCCTAACCCCTGCCAGATTTGTTTGCTTTCGCTGATTGACCACCCGTGTACTGAATCCTGATAAGTAAAAGACTTCTTATCTGGACACTGTGTCTAAGTCATGCTTTTGAGTCCATACATTTGTCGTCACCCAGTCATGATATCCTGTTTACAGGGTTATCCACAAGATTCATATTTATACATATATATAGCGTCCCCGGCATTGAGGTAATAGAAGTCTGGACCAGTGGCACCGATATAACGGTGGTTTATTAGCCTACATACAAAGAGAGAATAATTTTAGTAGCGAAACAAAGTATTACTTTGTCACTTCTATCAACTGATGATGGGGGGCGCTGCAAAAGCAAACCAACCATGAACGTACCTAAAGGCAAGAACGAAAGAGACAAAAAAATAACAGATGAATACCAGTGATGTTTTAAATACGGACAGAGACACCAGAGTATTTGTAAGTCATCCCTCCCAACCATAGACTGATAGACCATAGACTATCCCTAACTATGAACATTGAAATGGATGTATGTTACGAGGTAGCCTACCCACTGGCAGAGCAAAACAACACAGTTTCTTAAAATCAACTCACCAGTAACAGTCCGCGTGCCGAATGCGTTTTGTTTGTATGAATGATGTGAAATAAGTATTACATCTAAGAAAAAAATGTTGACAGCCGTGGTTTGATTAAATATTTTGTATTGTATGTATATTTTAATCGGTCAGTCCAGCTGGCATCAGGTCAGTGTGTTTGCCAAAGGAGAGGCAGAGACGTACATATTAACTGAGTTTCGAAAAAGACCAGTGTATATAAAATGTCAGGTAAAACAGGTAAATAATAAAGTTCTAAAAACCAAAGGGAATTCAGTGACTGTCACAACGAGTGGTGTAAAAATGTGTTCTTATGGAAACGTTGGTGGTTTTTCATCCTTGGATTGCATCATCTGTATAAACTCTGCCCAGTAGCTAGCCTTGGTATTTTAATTTAATTAATTCAATATTTACATTTTAAGTGAAAGCTTCTTTTGAGATTATTTTGGTGTGGTTATTGGACCCTGTTTCCAGGGTGGTGCCCCATTTAATGTTTTAATAATTTTTATTAATTTTATTTAGTTATTTTAAATTATTATTATCAATAATGATTCATTTCTAATAACCAAACCTGCCATACCATCAATTCCCAACACCAGGCAGTGCCCAAGAAAAGACATGTTAGCTGAGCTACATATTAATGCCAAATTTAAAAGGTCAACTTAATATTGATACAACACAAAACATGGCAGGACTTGTAGCTTCCGAGTTCTAGCGGTGCTGTTCTTGAGCTTATACAGTTAATGGCACTCACTGATAATGCAGTCCATCATCAAATGTACACACATTCTTGAGCTTGTGAAATTACCTAAGCAGTTTGGCAGCAAAATACACACAAAGATCTATAGTTTTTTAGTTGCTGTGGGAATATTTCTCTCACATTTTCATAGCTTTAGTTTTATACTGGTCCTCAAAGCAGTCCAAAATAAATTAAAATAGATGAGGGGGACTTTTTTGTTGTATTTTACAGCCAACATCCCAGAAATCACCTGCGTTGTTTGCACCTACCACAACTTCATATGACAAAGGCCAACAATGAGCATACATTGTGAAGGAAGCAGCAATACAATAGTACAATTACATCATTTCATCACTAAGTTAGTCTGGGGCTTAACCATAGGTTAGCTGGCTTGGCCAGAGGAAATTAACACACTCGATGAACCACACAATGTGGCAGATGCAGGTAGTTCTATACCTGGAAAGTTGAGCTTTTTTTGGCTTCATGCACCACTGAGCAGCTTTCATGAAAAGTGTGCCGCCTCCAGCAGGGCTTGCTGTTAGACAGAATAATACCCTTTGGCATGAACTTTGGGCTTTGTAACTTTGCAGATTTTTTTTACGCACAAAAAACATTGTGCCTGAGCTTCAATCACAATGTGAGTGACACAGTATTGTCTCGCGGATCCAACCACATTCTGATTGCATGCCGGACACATTTACACCTTGCATTAAAATCTGTCGTTATGACGTTTATCCAGAGGTCACATCCAGATCTCAGAAGCAGGTGTTGATCTGTGTTTAAAAGTTAAGAGACGTCAATATCATTCCTTTATTCCCCTCTTATAATGGCTTTAATTGAGACAAACATTAAGAAATTAGATTCATGTCTTTTCATAATGAACAAGTGCCATTAGCACACCATGAGAATAATAATAAGGGAGTTGACTGGTGACAACCAAGTGTGTGTATTTAGTTTTAATTAAAAGGTGACTTACAAGAGCTGAATTTTCCTTATTTAATTTTCATGTTAACCTTTTTTTTCTCTGATATCACAGTCAATCATTTCAGCACATTCCTGATGTCTTCTGTCACCGTGAATATCAAAATACCAACAATTTGAAAACATTCCAAGACAGTAAAGGTATCAGCCCCCTCTTTAACTAGCAGGGCCGTGCCAGTGTGGTGTTATTAGTATCCATGTACAGTATATGCCCCAAAAAATGTTTTGCCAACCACTTGCTGATAGTAGGGATGTTAAACTAAAACAGTTTTGCTTGCATCTTGAGCAAAGGCATTAAGACATTGTCAATCAATATATTAGTCAGTTCATCAGTGGTCCCGACTGAAGTACCTCAACAATATCAATGGATTGCCTGGAAATATTGTACATGACATTCGTCATCACCAGAGGAGAAATCCTACAGAATTGACTGTGTAATCCTCCTCTAGCAACAACTGGCAATTATTTTCCTTTTGTGCACAAGGAAAATTCCAATCAAATGTATAGATTGCCATGCCATTTACTGAGCATTCACAATTAGGGCTGCAGCTATCAAATATTTTTACAATCGAATATTCTACCAATTATCCCATCGATTAATTGAGTAATCTAATAAAAAAATATTTTGAATTATTAAACACCAATACCAAATAATGCATAACGAAAATGACAGGCCTGTTAAATAGACTAACCTATTGGCTTTTATTATATAAAAAACATACAGGTGTTTATCCCAACTATTCCCAACACCGGGAGTAAAGAGAGTGTTTATGTGTGCACCCGTGCTGAGGGAGAGTGAGAGAGACAAGATGAGTGTGTGTGTGTGTGTGTGTGTGTGTGTGAGGGGGTGGCTGTGTGGAAAGGAGTTAGTTGGTGTAGTCTATTACTCTCTTGCAATTTAACACAAATGAGTTTCCACATATTAACATGATATCTAGTCATACCAACATCAGGCTACAGCCTCTACAAATACCATACGCTCTAACTAGCGATGCTAGGCTACGTTAGCTTGTGTCAGTGACGCTTGGTGAGCTGGTGTTAACAACTGGACGCTTTCGGTTCAGATGTTTAATCATTGTTGACGTGCTGTTGTGGTACGCCAGTTCTGCTCTGCAGTAGACACGTTGCACTTTGTTATCTTCTTTTTTAAGTGTGAAATGATCCCAAACTTTGGAAATTCTCTGACTTTTACGGACGGCTTCTTGGCTCTCCGCCATCACGCCAACTCAATTCTGAACATAGCGGTGTGTGTCCGCAATAACAGTCCGTGTGGAAAAATGATCCCTGAGCTAAGCAGGCCACATAACGCGGCGGATGGGAATTAAACGAAACCTCGAGCCAGAGATTTTGCTTCGACCTTTTTTTGTAATTGAATCATTTGAGTTACTCGAGTAATCGTTGCAGCTCTATTCATAATCCAGCACTATGAAACATCTGCGCAGCTATATTCATAATCCAGCAGGGTGAAACATCTGCACTGTGGACATTCTGCGTCACTGTCTCAATTCCTGGGCTGCTTTTTTAAATCGACACTTCCAGACCAAACATGTTAGAATGGTCAGACAAGGCTATATTATTTCAATGGATCCTCCAAATGTGGCCTTCTCTTTCATGAACATGAAGGACACAGCTGATGTATTGCATGCTGCTGCAAAGTATTCAGACAGTCCTTGTCCACTTAAATAAAATAAAATGTTGCTCATTACTAGCCAATAAACCACATGAAATGTACTGAGAAACGAGCCAATGCAGGCTAGAATTAATAGAAGCCAGGAATCATCTCTATTGTTTTTGTTAGAAGCTTGGACGTCCAAGCTTCTAACAAAAACAATGGAGATAATTAACAACATGGACAACCTGGTTAAACACACACTCAATGAAAGAAATAGTTATATTTTAAATTCACATCTAAACTTCCTCTTAAAAAAGAGAGTATAGTCTCCCAAATCCCGTTTGCCTAGAACAAACCATGTTTCTTGCTGTTTCTATAAACGCAGTATTCATATGTTAAAGGCCAGTGTGGCTAGGTTGGGTCACTTTCAGTTGAGTAGGCTTGGACATCCGTCACGGTTTTCAACTGTTATCAAAGGCAAATCTTGTCCAAATAATGCTTTCTCAAAGGCTTAATTGCATTTTGTATCTGTGTGCTTCAGAGTCACCCTTTAACTGCACTTTATCCTGGCACCTCAGTGGCCCATTGTGTCTGTGGATCACATGCTTGGCTTTGAATCAGCATCAAAGAGTGCAATCTCCTCTAAAAGTCAAGTCATTTCAAAGAGAACTGCTTCTCCACGTGCCATATGGAATGGTACTAGCGTTTTCTGTAGAAATGTTGGCAGGAAATATTGTCAAAGAAAGCAGGACTCATTTTAACAATGGCTTACCATTTGAGCCACATCAAAACCATATCTGTGTTTCAATGATCTATGTGTTGCCAAGCAGACACTTCAGGACACCATTGTGTGTCTATATATCAGAAAATGTCTGTTTTTTGTGACCTACATCAAAGCAGTCCAATTCTTCTTCTCAAAAACACTGAGGAGTTTTAATGACAACTTTCCTGGCTGTGTGGCACAGTGCCATGTTGAGACTCTGTAATTACTAATAGCAGATACAAGTTCCAAGGCATGATTCTCTGCCAATCTCACAGGCACCTCTCTGGGCACCGTGTGCCATATCACACAGGCTTTTCATTTCAGAGTCACATCAAAGTCACCAATCCCTGTTTCTCAACTAAAGAAGGAGAGAAATGTTTCACTGTGCTGACTTTTGAATTAGCTATGGCTAGAATGAAGACATTTATCAAAACGTGTTGACCACTGAGTAGACATTTGACCTAGTTCAAACACAGCTCAGTGTTGGCATTGTCCATCAAAAGTAAAGTGGTGCCTTGGCTTCTGTTATGTGAGCTGTATCAGCCGGTCACAATCTCCTGACTGAAATCAAAGCTCGTCTTTATTCCACAGTGCAGTGTGAACATGCAGTCATGTGCAGGTTGTTAAGAGGTTTTGGATGTGTGCTTGCACACTGTGACAATTTTTACATAGGCACAAAATGTACACATTTTGATGTCATCCCATCATCTATAGAAGAAATATCCACAATATGAACCACAGATCTTGTTTACAATTTTGTTTATAGCGAACAAGCACTAGGCCAATACTGAAACAACTTTTTCAAGTATAGTCTGCACTGACAAAATGGATCATGGCCAGTTAATCTCACGTTCAAAACTCGCTGAAATCACCAAAACACTTACCACTGCTATTACACAGATAAAAGTTCTCACTAACAACCCTAACACCAGTGAGCATTACATGAATGAACTTTAACCTTTGAAGTTTGAATTATTTTTCACACAAATTAGCATTTAATTAAAAAACCTTTGCTCAAAAAGTTGGAATGGGGTCTTACATGTAATAAACAACTAAGCAGTGAGGATGCCCCTTTTGTACCCATCATGATACTATCAACTGCTCCCACCAATAACCCGTTTACCTGTGGAGTGTTCCAAACAGGTGATTTTAGAGTATTCCACAACTTTTACAGGCTTCAATGAAGTTGATGAGCTGAAACATTTAATGTTGTATTTTTATACCATTTTAAACTGACTGTATATCAAGAAGGGTAAGCAAATGATCATGTTCTGTTTTAATTGTGTTATACACAGTCCCAGACTTTTTGGGAATCAGGGTTGTAAAGTAACACCTTTGTATGGCTATGTTACAAGAATGAATCAGAAATTAAGGATACATTCTTTATATCTCTTTATATCTATATTATTGGCCTGATGTTCAGAAATATATAAAATTGTCTTGTTATTGGTATTGATGCAATTATGGCAAGATCTGCCAAATGCACAGAAAAAGGAGAATGAGAAGAAGAACAAGTGCAGCATGCAATACATGTTTTGCAAGGTTCAGAGAGGAGGGAAAACGTCACAAGTTTTAACACAGCAAATGATATTAGACCCATGTGTAACTGGTGGTAGCAAGCGCTCTCTGCATTGTGTTTTAGCGAAAGGCCCCGGCCATGATAGGTTTGGAGACTGTTTATTCTGACAACAGGTGAATAATAAAAATCCTCCGATCAATTATGCCCTTAAACTTCAGTTCCTACACAAATTAGATGATACAGAAATATTTCAGCATATTCACTATAAGCTTATGCTAGCAAACCAATGCAGTGTACCTCTCCTGCAAAGTGCAAAAGCAAAAAGGGGAGAGGCCGAGGTAGGAAACATAATATATAGGGGGACCACGGAAATGAATGTAGGGGTACAGGAACTGAGTCTCAAATGTGTCACATATTGACTCTGGAGGCCTAATGTCAGGTCATAACTATTTACAGATCTTGTGTAATTATGATACAACAAATGACATATAAATATAATAATTCATTTACCTTATTACATGGAATAGTCTATCTGTGCCTATTACATTTTAGCCTTACTTGCATAAACTACAGGTTAGGAATGTTTTTGACATACACAAATGGGAAATTATGGGTTATCTTATTAACCTGTTAACCCTGTTGGACTGCATTGGCTAAACCGTGAGTTTGCTTCCCTTTGCCTTGCGAGGAGAGGAGGTCAAAATAATTTCCCACACCTTAGACAGTGAGAGTGGTGAGGTGCTGCAATAATAATTACAAAAAAGAAAAAGAAAAAAAAAATGAAGAAGCATTGGATAATTATGCTTACTTTACTGTACTGAGGGTTTTAGTTCTCCTTCTATGAAAAACTATGACGCTCTAGTGAAAGTTCAGACAGAAAGACCACTCTATTACATGCTTAAAGTGAAACTCTCGCCGAAATGCAACCTAGGCTTTTTTTGTGAATGTATATGAGTTAAACCTTCGTGTAAAAACATAATTGCGACGAAAGAGGCACTTTTAAGATTTACCATATTTTCGTTTCCGGGTCAAGCTCATTGTCAATGGGAGTGCTAGGGGCAAATCAGCGATAGCATTAAAATCACTATTTTTAAAACACTAAGAAGGCTCGACACAACATGAAACTTTGCTCGTAGTATCACCAGGGTCTCTACACATGAACACAAGCATTGAGAACATCTTTTGTGTACACAGAGTTTACTAAAAAGAACTTTTTTGAACAACTCCCAAAAAAAGTTCGTTTTTTTACTGTGAAAACCACAAATATGTTTAACGAACCATTTTTATTACTTATAATGCAAATATAAATTGTTGTTTACTAAGTTTGTGCATAGGTTTTTGAAATTTACAAAGTTATATGTAACTATTTACATTTAGATGCAGGCAATGCCTCAGAGTCTGGGCTCCTCAGCTCAATGAAGAGCTGCACTGCCTGCTGCACATTCAGTAGTCTCCTCATTGTTTTGACTCATTAAATAAAAAAACGACTCCACTACACACTAAATACACTACACCAAACTACATAACACACTAACTCGGCTACGTCAGCTTAAATTGGTCACGTGATTTTGACGTGCCGGTGCGTCAATCGACCCCAGAGGGTTAAAAGTGCCTCTGTCGTTGTAATTATGATTTTACACGAAGGTTTGACTCATATACATTCACAAAAAAAGCCTAGATTGCATTTTGGCGAGAGTTTCATTTTGAGTCTTACTCATACACTGTAAAAAGGCTGCAAATACTATCCATGCAAATCATCTACAATTGTCCTTAGTATATTAGTCAGCAAATAGAATATGTATAATTGATAAAATGTACCCACACAACCCATTTGTTAACAGTAACAATCCAACATTAAAATCTGTGGGTCATTAATAAATGCTTATGAGTTCATCAGCTAACTCAGTCTCCTTTCATACTATTGTTTCTGTTGTAGTCATTGAACATGTCTTCACAGTTTGTTTGTTTTTTTTCACTAGAGTAAGATCTAAAAGATAAACTATGTGTATTATAGAACATATATAACATGAGGTGAGCTACTAATCCACACATTAATCTATGAGCTTCCTTCTTTCTCTACAGTTGGTGTGAGACAGGTCTAGCCATTTAGGTTTAAAGTTACAGACCAGAGTTGGCAGTTTTGTGTGGATTTTTTGCCCATCAGGTGCTCCTCCCGGCTGGTCGACGTTATGGGCTTGGCTCGGAAACGGAAGGGCCAGCAGAGGATCCTTCTGCAGCAGGATTCTTCTTGTTCTACCTGTCCATTCCCAGATAGATGATTCAGGTTAGATGTGATGTGTTCGAAGACAAAACCCAATTTTTTTTAAGGTTTTATAGTGGGGCCCATAATCAGGGCAGACTGTGTCAGGGGTGTTGTATCTGGCGAAGGTATCTCAAAGTAGCGGGATTGGTAATGAGACACTGCCAAATAGTAAATGATTGGGGATCTGTAGCAAGTGATAAAATAACTCACCCCGGATGTTGAAAGTGCCATCATGGGGCATTCTTGGAGTTCTTGGGTGGCCTCCTGGAAGAGGTTCCATCAGGGGACTCCATAGTTCTTCTTGGGGACTGCAATACAATTGGCCAAATCAATCACCGTGTTTGAATGTAGGTTGGTGCAAAAGTGTATTAGGCCACCTTTATGGCCGTATCATCAGACACTCGGGTGAAGAGAGGAGCAGAATTGTGCACTGATCACCTCCTGGTGGTAAGTTGGATCAGATGGCGGAGGAAGTTGCAGGAAAGACTGAGTAAACTCAAACGAGTAGTGTGGGTGAACTGGGAACATTCGGCAGAGGCCACGATCCGTCGGGTCTTCAACTCCCACCTCCATTAGAACTCCTAGCTTATCTCAGGAAGAATGGGGTCATCGGAACTGAATTGGCAAAGTTGAAAGCTTCCATTGTAGAGGGGGCTGCTAGGAGTTGTGATCAGAAGGTCATTGGTACTAAATAATTAGCGACAAGTGTGATATAGATTTAATTTGTGTTCTCTCTGGATGGAATGTTTACTGGACATGATTAGTCATGAATTAATTTTCCTTTTCATTCAGACACATATTTGGATAGGCACTGTCCACCCACTGTTCCTGAGTGACCGTAGTTACAAGAAATTAAATGAGTCCCTGTCTCAATGCTGCACTGCACCAAACCCACATACACATAACACAAAACGAAAAGGAAAAATCCACCTTCATATCCATCCATCCATCTTCTTCCGCTTATCCGGAGCCGGGTCGCGGGGGCACCTTAATATCATATCATCATATCTACACTTACACCGCATTTATTAGTCATTATTCATTTGCTTTTTTTCAAAGCAAGAATTAAGAATATGTTGCAGTCAAATTCTATGACACTTATAAGGCTTGTATGTGACAATGGCTGAAATTCAATTATAAAAGACTGAGAGGCATGTCATAACATGACTATTTTTTAAAAATTTGTTTACAGCAACCTATCATTTTTGAACACTGTTGGGCGGTTATATTTGGTAAAAGTTAGGTCTATGCCAACAATGACTCCAGTCTTCAAATGATTACACTGTGTGACTGATTAACACTGTTTTACAATCCAAGAGACAGATGGAATGAGTTAACGCACACACACAGAGACACACTATTGTCAGTTTCCTTTCCCCGAAACTGGGATTTGAAGAACTGAAGGGGAAAAAGATAAAATAATGTCAAATGGGGAATCAATTTTTAACATGAGTTTCTCCCTGAAAGGCTCTGGGGATGTAACCTTGACTGTGAGACCATCCTTCTATAACTCATCTTTATTAGGTTTATATGGTTATCGAAGATGAAATTAATGTTACATTGATTTAGGTTAAAATAAAACATTGCTACATTCAAATAAAATAGGAAATTATGTTTTGTCAAATATAATCTTTCCATGGTACAGTTTATATTTAACATTTGCAAATGTTGTGCCCTGACTCATTTACAATATACAACTCTTACTTGAACATAAGTACAGTTTCCCAGTGACAGCCGAAGATGGGCACATGTACTCCTTTTTTTTTGCCTTTTTACTAACACAACACACACACACACACACACACACACACACACACACACACACACACACACAGACACTCTTCACAACTGAAGTCAAAACTCTGCACACAGTCAGTGAAACTGAAGTCCACATGGACCAAACTGTGATTGCTTTCACATAATATGCATTCAATGATCACATTCTCCAAAATTCATTAACTTTTTTCTCATTCATACTCATATCAACTGCCAACACTTTATGGGCCCTAATTAGACGGTCTATAGCACTCTATCTAAAGCACAGTGTGCTACTCCGTTTAGGGCATGTCATGTCCATTTTGCTGGTTAAACAGCGGATGATCTGGGCGCAGAGTGCGACGCACGCTGCAAGGGGTTGTATTTAGACTCTGAATTAATTTCAGTCAAAACATAAATCAAACCAATCCTAGTGTCCTCTCCGACACCTTTTCAGAGCTAGGTGCACCAGGACCTGGCAAATATTAACAGTAGCATTTGTCCTCACTGAATGGGAAAGGGATGCTATCTATGACTGTATTTCTTGGATACACTTTGATCAGTTATTTTACAATAACTGTTGTTTTATTGGCAGACTACGCAGCCATAGGCTTCTATTCTATAAAAGCTCTTCACTCTGATCTTCTCTATTTTTCTGCTAATTATCTTGTGTGACCTGCCCTCTTCCCGGTCATCACAGTGGATGTTCTGTTCTGTACATGCAACATCTATTGAATGTCTGTCTTTCCTGGAAGAGGATCCCTCCTCTGTGGGTCCTCCTGAGGTTTCTTCTGACGTGATATGATTGTGATTTTGGGCTATATAAATTAAATTAAATTGATTTGATTTTATTTAAAAGGTATCCAGTAATAATAAGGTTATATGCAGTGTGTGATTACTGGTACATTTTGGGTGTATATAGAAGTGTTGTTGTTATGTATATGTGATTTGAAGGAAGAAAAAAAAAGTGGGTTAAAAAAAAAGGTGTTGTTAAACAATCTACCTTGAAAAAGAAAAGTTTGGTATTAAAAAAAGCGACAACATTGCATGAAGCTGGTGCTAGATATAGTTGTAAGTGGAGTGTGCTTCACCTTATCAAAGCCCCTTCCAATCCTACCTTCCTCTCTGCTAGAGCCTACTTAGCCTGGAGAGGATCTGAGAAGCACGCTGGTCTTTTCTGAAGAGGCTTTTTGCAGAGAGAGAAGTTGAGGGTGGGGGTGTTGAAGAAAAAAAAATCTAGGTCACCATTTTTACTACGATCTCTCTTTTTTCCTCTCGTTGTTGCTGAGCAGCTTTACACCCCCTGCTGTGACGTAGAAGCCAGCAAATCCTATTGGCCAGGAGCAGGGGGCAACCTGCAGGTGTAGGGTATGTGGGTATTGGATGATATGGAGGCATAGATGTGATTGGAGGGGTAGCAGGAAGAGGATGGGGGCGTGGTTGCAGAGATGACTAAGGCAAGGGTGACGCTCCACTCCCACTGAGTTACAATGGCACCCTAGGGAGAGTGTTGGGGGTGTAGGAGAGGGTGTGTGTATATATGTGGAACCATGGAGGCGAGAGCAGAATCGGGAAAAATGGGAATATAGCTCGTCTTGTGCTGACAGGAGAGACAAAGGGATTGGATGAGAAAAAAGACAGAAAGGAGAAGGAGAATGATTGGAGAAAGAAAGTAAGATGGGGCCGTCTAGGCCAATCCCGACTTTGCTAGCAGCAGGAGGTGTGTGTGTGTGGAGAATATATGATTTAATATGCAGACCCCAATGGAAACTGCTCAACGTTCTTATTTTGCCAAAAACAGCTCAACACAGAATCCACAGCTCAACAGTGTGATCCATTATGAAAAGGACAATTCTCACACAATAGCATTGAATTAATCTACAGGCTACACACTGATAAATACCACACAATAATTGATCCAAATGGGCAACGGATAAGCTCAGTATCCCGATAAATTCAAGACACATATCCACTGCTGACATTTAGGCCCAATGCAGTCGTATGCACTTCATGGAGTGAGGTGGAAGGTGGGGTGATGGATGGGTGTGTACTTCATCCAACGGTTGTGTGAGAGAGTGAGCACCATCACAGACCCTAATGTTTTACCCACGATCTAACCTTAACCAGGTGCCTTAAACGCTCTACCCTCATAAACTTGTCCAGCCTGGGTCAAAAACACATGTTTGTGTCTCTTTTTTGTTCCTTTTTGTTCCTTCCTCCTTCAGTTTCCAGCATCATAGCGGCTGAAGCAACCATGAATGTCCTTGACTGTCAATCATTATACCCATTTCAGAAATTCTAATTGCCCTCTCAATGGGCAGGCCCCTCACTCCGCCCTTTGAATGTGGCCGTGCTTGGACAACAAATTATAGGAACGTCCTGCCTAAACTCAACTGATTCAAGGCCATCAATCAAACCTTAATCGTCATTATGCAAAAGGAATTAACACTGCAGCCTGAGCCACATAAACTTGGTCCCAGGGGAAGATGCAGATGCAGATCAAGATGCAGATGTTAATAATTGCTTCAAATAAAAATAAATAAATAATTATTTCCTGGGTGTCTATGTCTTTTAAAAATAACTTGGGAATAAAAATTGCTGTATATTATGTTCTTTGTGTAGCATGAAATAACTAAGAACGTTCATTTCATTATGGAACCTGCTTTGTATAAAGACAAATAAATCACCTCATACCTTAATATCATCTTGTAAGCATTAATAACTATATCTCTGTCTGTAATTTTCTCAGTTTGACTGTTCAGCAGCTGGATCCCAATTAATTATTCCAGCAACCCTTGACTAATTGTTCCTTATTCAACTGTTATGCTGTGCATTTATTTGTATGTTTTTCTTTGTATTCATCTCAGGAGAATTGATCACTAACATGAAATCAAGAGGTCATGCCCATTTAGACTCCCTACCCTATTTTTTTTCATACTAGAATGTGATCAAACCCTTGCTCTGAGTGCTTGAATTCCTCAGAGAATTTAAATCATGTGGGAGCCACAATTTCTTATTTGTTACTTTGTTTTAGGGCTATTCTATCTCTCCAAGCAGAGAGCATGGCTACCGGGAGAAATCAACGGCATCAATAATCCTGTGCTGTCTCCAGGGGGCCTGCCTTGGAAAGCAGGATCAGGGGGTTAGTGAGCCAATGTTGGGCTTAACCCTTGCTTTTCAGGCCTCACAACGGTGAGTCTTCAGGAAAGCAGATCACCATGGTTACTTAAACTACTCAGCTAACATGCTTCGATACAGGAGACTTCCATTTATCTTCACATAATTACCAGGATCCTGGATGAAACATAGTTTTACTGCCAAAATTACACCTCTAAAATTCAATATGAATGAAAAACAAATGTGATAAAATAAACTACAGAAAGTAATGCTTTACAGAATATGTGAGATCAGTGACCAGAGCAGAAGGAACACATAATTTTCCTAATTTTTGCTCACTCTTTTAAATAGCACATTGTTTAAATTATTTGAAAATTGTAATTAACGGATGAAATTAAATGTCAAATATGTAGTGCGCAGTATTTTCCAGGACTCAAAAGAGTTATCTGACAATAGATTATGCCTGTATTCCATCACTGCAGACTCATTCTGCAAGGAACTATGTGAGTCTGTACACATTTACACTTTATACTTGTCAAATCATCTTCAGAAGAGTGTGGGTAGAAAATGAAAAAAAACAAAAAACTAATTGCACTACTACTATTGCACTATTTGAATTTTGCATTTCTCTGCTCAACCTTTTAAGATCTGACAATATTACCTTTCCACCTTGCAATTTCATAATTCTGGCCATCGGCTTTATAAATAATTAACTGCTGACATCTCAGAAAGTGGCAACCTCACTGAAAAAGGTTTAACAGGACTGAAATCATAAACAATCAGAGAATCGGATAAACACATAGTTTAGCTGATTTTGGGTTTTGGGTATACTGTTGAAAGAACGGGAACCTCAATTGAATTCCTTATTGAGTGTACACTGTTACATTTAATACAAGTTACTGTTTAAGAAAGTTAGTCTGTCAGCTCTAGGGGATAGAGGACAATTTTAGTAATAGGTTTGTCTGTAAAACATTTTCTCTCAAGTGACTTTGTCTAAGCTTGTTTTTTTTTTTCTAAAAATGTGTATAATCCTCTGACTAAGCGTGTGTGTTGCCCCCTCAATCTTTCTCAGAGCAACAACGGTTTGTTTTCTCATGGAAACTCTTAAGAAACTAACTTGGTGAGAAAAATGCTATTATTACTGATTGAACCTGTGGCCCAGCAGCAGATGGCAATGTCTTTGTCAGGCAGAATTTGGGTAAAATGCAAGTTCAATTTTACGGAGTTATGATGTCTAACATTCTGTGGGTTTGAACAATGTTTGGGTGCTGTGCATCACTTTGTAATGACTAGCCCACCAGCAGACCACTTCTTGATTAATGTCTAAAATGCACATAATCTGAAAGCACAACACACCTCTATGGGCTGAACTATGTGCCACTAGAAACTGAATTTGAATCACATAATTTGAATTTGTATTGTTAAATTTGAATCATTGCATTGAAAAACTGAATCCGAATATTATATTTTTGAAATTAAATGTATTAGTTTGGAAATTCAACTCTATATTTTTTTTATATATGTAGGTCAGTAAAATATGTGGCTGTCATTAACATCATTATTATGGGCGAAGTATCAAAACAGGATCTATTTAATAACCCTGACATGAAGCAAAACTGTGAGGGATATAGAGGTTGTGATAGAGTTAACCTCATTAACTGGTGTGACAAATGCACTCCGGCCAAAAGTCTGCGACAGCATCATCTCACTGCTGTTTCACTCACTCAGAGTGCACTGCATTGCTACAGAAACCAGTCTGCTGGACGTGTGCTCTCTGACACACATTCCACTGCCATGCTAATCCTGTTAGCAGCATAGCCTGCTGCTTGACACACACACACACACACACACATACACACACACACACGTCTAAGCTTCTGAACAGGCTGACATAGACCAGAGGAGCCGGTTGTTTGTTTGTTTTTTTGCAAAATCTTACACAAACTGAATGAGTCTTGCTCCTTTTTGGACAATTTCAAATCATACACTTACTTTCTCTAATGTTCACAATGCCAATGATGACATGATGACGAGGACCAACTGCATCAATGCCAGCGACCACTTTAGCTCCAGTTTCATGCGTAAACTTAGAGGTGACTTTGAACATTTAACATGGATATTCAAATTGCAGGGGAAGTTACAGGTTCATTTTGCTCATATATTGACAATAGATTTAATCCAGGCTGTAATAAAGTTCCTGTATAATGGTTCTTGTATATAATTTAGTTAAAATAGCTGTACATATATGGAAATCTGAGGAAGAATGTCGCATTGTGCAATGAAGGACAACAAAGGCCAACAAAAGACTGAATCACGTGACATCAATGTAATGTTCTCCAGTGCTTTCTTTATGTAATGTTGCTTTGCCAGCATCTTTGATATATTGGACAGAACAAGTGCTAGTGTTGTGTAAACACAAACTATCATTTATTTTAGTCTCATAGGTGTGATTGGCAAAGGACAAAAAAGCAGGAAAATATACGGCTCCACTATGTCTCTCTTTACATTTATATTTGTCGAATTGTTGGCTTTAGCTAAAAAAGAAATGGTTCGCAAGACATGTCCAAAATTCTTAGAACACAGTGTTTTCCCTAGATTTTTTTGTAGCAGCGGTGCTCTGAGTCGGTAACCCAGCAACACTAGGGAGGTCCGGGGGCACATCCCACCCCTGAAGAAACATTTAAAAAATAACCCTTTAAATGGTGACTTCTGGTGAGATTTTTGAAAAAAAAAATCAGAAATTCAAATTCAATTTCAGAATTTCAGAATCAGAATCTAAGACATGAGACAAAATAGTGTAGAAGTTGACATTGCTGCTTGAATATATGTTAACCTCTTGAACATTAGAGAACTTTTTTACCATTATTTTCTTTATTATAATATATTTTTTATGGAAACAGAGTCCGTTTCAGAAGTCAGTGGGCCACATGACATGGAAGCTATTGAGAAAAAAAAATAATAATTTGTGCATATTAATGTTCATATAAAAAAAGACTAAAATACAATAACAATAACTGTGTCTCATTTCTCCAGTTTACTACAATCTGCTGCTGGTTTGGAGTAACTGGGCCACATGACATGGAAGATATCGAAAAAACTGCAATTATTTTGTATTAATATATTTATGCTAAATAATTTAATGACGGTCCCTAAATCAGTCTCAGTGATTCAGTGCGAGGCTCTGGGAGGTGAGCTGCCCGTCCTCCTGCTGCTGACACTGGGTGAACCTCAGTAAAGTTGTGGCTGGACCCGAGTGAATATCCGCCGAATATCCAACCTGAAACTAACTTCACCCCGGTTCGATGAGTCGCCTGTTGCAGCCTTTGAATAGGATGACGAGGATTTCAGTCACTCAACTTAAACGGTGTCTTGTTGAAATTATATAAATAGCAGTAATGACTATAATATTGATTTCAAGATAACTTAGGATGTAGTGCTTTCACTGTGTGCAACTTAAATTTGCCATTCGCCCGTGATATTAAACCAACAAAAATCATATCTTGCTCACCCCACTCACAAAACAAACGGATTTGCATGATTTACAAGAGATTCATTTTCAGGTCGGAAAAGCTGGGTTTTCAGATTTATCTGGAATAATTACACCCCTGTAGTCTGCAGCCCAACAGGTAGATTAGGTCTCCAAAATGCGTGGTTATTCCCAGTGGTTAGTCTCTGATCCCTAAAACCGCTAAACATGAGGGTGCAGGTGCCTCTTTGTATAGTATTGAAAAAACTGATTCAATAACACAGACCTGTTATTCTGAAAACAGTTTTCACAGTGTTAATCAGTTTACTAAATTCTTGGCCTATTTGATTCACTGGAAATTGACAGAACTCTTGAACATATTGCACATGTCCAACCAATCTTAGAAGAACTGCACCAATCAACTTTCTGCAAAAGTGCTGGCATGTTACCTATCACCCCTTAACTCAATTATTGAAAATAATAAAGATAATTAAAAAAGAAAATGCTACACTGCATAACATTGTTGTCTTTGTTCAAGGGGAAGGTCAAATGTTCCCAGATGGGTGAAAGGGAAAGCAGGGGAATTGAGTTGAATGGGAAAGTAGAAACATGAGTGTAGAGAGAGGGAAAAGAGCGTTCCTAAAGCGAGAGAAGAAAGAAAAGAGGAATGGGTGGAGATAAAAGGGGAGAGGATAGATGAATAAAGAAAGGGCCTCCCTACTTGTGCTCTCTGACTGTGATGTGTCCTGGTTCACTAGTAAAGTCTCATTTGGACAGAGAACAGAAGACTAGCTAAAAAAGAGCCTAAAACCAGAAAGCTACATGAAAGCTTTTACTGTAAACATGTCAGCGTAACTGAAGAACAAACCAAACTAGTTCAATTTAACCTTAGATAAATAAAACTAATTGTTTTCTTTCTCTTCAAATGTTTTTTCTATCTCTGTGCCTGCCAGAGAAACCACAGGAAAGGCTTTCTTTAAATACAAAGTAATGAAGTCCTTTATAACGCCAAACATATTTTGTTTGAGTCTCATGATAAATGTCATGTCCTTGTGCGTCAGGGGCTTTACCACAACCATACATGTGTATGTTTGTTTATGATTTTGAATGTCTCAAGAATCCTCTAAGACTCTCTCTCCTGAACAAAAACCACTTTCCTTTTTAAGTGTATGTTTTATTGTAATTATTGTAGTTTTATGATAATTTTTGATATTGTCACTTTTCTTTAAATGTGTAAGCCTGACTTGTGTCAAACTGTAAGGATGCTACTCATATATCAAATCTATATGTTGAATTTTTTGTGACGTTCTCCTCCAAAAGTCATTACAAGTACAATGACATTGACACCTAAAAGCTTCTTTTTTAGCCTTCCCTCCTCTCATGAACATTTTGAGTAAAAGACCAGGCCAAAATTCAAACCAGCAGGGTTGTAGCTACCATTGACAGTACTGAGATATATATATATATATATATTTTATTTTTGGTCATTTTGGCATTTTTACGCCCTATTGTCGTTTTACAGTTAACTGCACATGTTAACATTCACACAATACTAGATGGATTCTACTCTTAAACACAAAATGACTTTGCATTTCTTCTCCAAATTCTTGTTCCTGACAGCATTAAGACTTCGAATTTAGGAATCCTGGCCATGGCCGTGCAAGCCTTGACCTTATGCTTTGATGAACACTGTTTTTGAATTTGTTATACCCCTTTTACACTAGACAAAAAAAACACCCACTAACATCTGACAGGTTGAACACAACTTTCTATTTGTTGTGTATCTGTAAAAATGTGTAGTTTTTTCTTTTTTTTTTGTGGTTTGTGTCATCTCCTTGCGTAGGCAGGAAAACAGGACCAGGAAAATTTATGACATCTGCTGTGTCAAAAACAAGTGTCTATCTGTCAGAAATAATTTATAACACAGATTCAGGGAACATGATTTATTAAAAACTGGTCTTAATTAACAGCCTCAATCAATGGAGCTCATTACCAACTCTGCTGGAGGTATCACAGGTATGCTTGTGCTCCACACTCACACACACACACACACACACACACACACACACACACACACACACACACACACACACACACACACACACACACACACACACACACAAACATACACGGTCACACACACAAACAGCAGGACATCCCAGAAGTAATGACTTATTTTTGGTGGACTGGAAAATAACTCCTTTGGGTTCAGTATCTTGCCCAAGGGATATACACATTCCTCAACATACACACACATACACACACACACACACACACACACATAAACACACACAGACACACACGTGCACACACACACACACACACACACACACACACAGGCTCAAAAGAAAAGCATTAGTTAATTTAGGACATGCAAATTCAAATGACATCATCTCATAATCAAAGTGAAATACTGGGAACTGAAATAAAAAATGAAACTGAATACTTCCTTTGATTAATTTAGTATAGCAGCAGCAGTATGTTGCACTGCAAGACACTCCCCCAGAGATGGATGCAGTGTGGCTTCACGCTTCCTAAAAAATCTCAGTCAGACCCAAAACAGCTCTCAGCAATATTACATGTAACTAGATAAATCTGACGAGTTCCAGCAGCTGCAATTTACGCTACAGAACCAGACATGACAGTTAGATGACATTGGCTATAGCAGAACACAACTACTGTACATTCACAATTACAGCTCATGAGAGTAACCCACAGAAAGAGTTGGCACACAGCCAGGAGTTTGCTGTCACCCATGTAGCTATTGCTCCACCTGGTGAAATTAGAAGCACCACCATCTTAGCACCTGTTAATGTATTATTGATCAAAACAGATGAACATCTGCAGTGGCACGTTTTACATCTCAAAATGAATATCTCATATTATCTGTAATAAAAGGGCCTCTCTTCTTAAAACTGGCAGACAAGGACAAAATGTATCATGTTAGCTTGTTCACTTACAGAGCAAATCATATATACACTTCACCACCATGCTAACCATGTCCCTATCATCCAAAGAAGAAGAAAATAACAGTGGGAGGGATTGGAACCAAGTATTTTCATTAATCAGTAAAACTTGCAATTAGGACAATATTTTCCCTAGACGTGTCTATGAAAATATATACTTAAATTGAAAATCCATCCTTAATGCACATTTCTGGTGCAATTATATGTTTAATGTGTGTTTTGTTGACACTGGCAGCAATCAAGGCTGTGTTTTACTCAGTTATGACTCAATTTGGTCATGTCACAATAGATGATAGCCAATCATTTTGTGGCGCTGGTTGTGTAAGCATGCTCATGTTGAGCTAGAGATATAGTGAACAAGTGTGTGTGTGTATGTGTGTGTGTGTGTGTGTGTTTGTGTGTGTGTGTGTGTGTGTGTGTGTGTGTGTGTACTGTTTTTCGGGGGTATTTAAGCCAGATGTCAAACTGAAGTTATGGCCACAACTCAGCTCAGCTGCTGGGCGTCACTTCAAACATTCTCTTTCGGAATGAGTTTAAGTGCGTGTTCATGTTTGTGTACATGTATGTGTGTGTATATGCATGCTCACCAGCAGTGCTTTCATCTGCACACCTACCGTGAAACACTGTGGGGGGGCTCGACCAACTGAGTGCTCACACACACGCACACACAGGGCTGGAGCTGCATGTTGAGCAGCCCTGCTTCACCCTTGTGCACTGCAAGGCGTTAACAGAGCAGGATGTTCAGGAAGGACTTTGACAACCCACTCACATATTACAGCTACTTTAGTTTTGAAGGTGTAACCTGCCCCCCCAAGCCATTTAAAATGACAAATAGCATGTATCAAACACACTTTGAGTTTTGAACTTCGAAGTGCCATGCAGATACCTGCACAGTTTTTAAAACTAAATTCAAAACTTCACAGTATTGACACCATTTTTAGTATCTGGCTACTTTAAAACATAAATGAAAGCACTACTGTATATATTGATGTTGTAATAATATAAAGTGTTTCCCATTAACTACCCAGACTGTGGCTGTCTGCCACCATCTCAGCTGTCTGGCTATAATTTCATAACAAACAAAAACATTTTGCACTTCTCATAAATGCTAAAGGTCTGTAAACATTTTGCAACATTTTTTCAGGAAAGTGTCTTAAACTTCCAGTTAATCAAGTCCCACCGCCTCCAGGGTGTACACACACATATGCTTTCTCTCTAACACACACACACACACACACACACACACACACACACACACACACACACACACACACACACACACACACACACACACACACACACACACACACACACACACACACAAACACACACCCAAGGTACATATCGGAACACAGCACTCTCTTTTTTCTTTTCCTCGTTCTCCCCCACTCACAGAAGGGGGAAACTAAAAAAATAAAGTTTAAAGTTTGAATATGGACTCTGCCTCTCTATGTCTCTTTCTCACACACAAGAGGACAATGCATTCTTCGCGTCTTGACAATGAACTCTTATGTGTATAGTACATAACATCAATGTGTCAGTCTATCCAGCAGTGTTTCCATGGCTGACAAAAGTAAGACTGAAATGCAACTCACATTATTTCTTACGTTTGATAAATGCTAACTAATAAATGCTGTTTTGGCCCTCTACGCTAGATCTAATTATTTAGTGAACATCCAACATATTTAGCAAGTTTTCAAAATGTATTCATGTACATAGTTTTTGCATGATATTTACAGTACAAACTAATAACTATTTTGCTACCTGAACAAAGCATCTTTAATTTTCAAAAATAAATAATGCCACTTGCCACAGTTTCCACTCTGCATGTTGTTATCCTGTATCACTTAAAAAATGTACATCTAAAAAAAGTATTTGCAGTGCAGCTATAGGATTTTGCAAGGAATTTAATAGAAGTTTTCACATTTTTTTTTTCAAGACGCATTGACATGACCTTGGAGGCCCTAGGTGAGGTAGAAAATAGTTTCTAGTCCCGTGAAAAAGCAGCCAGGAAATGGCTTTTGTCTGCTGCATCATTGCAGTACATGCATGAATCATTCCCTGTTAATCCTTTGTGTGTATTTGGCTACTTGAAACCAGTGCAGAAAAGGCAAACAGACAAAAAATACAGATTTAAATAAATACAACTATTAAGGGATCAAACTTTAGAAGAGTAAGTGGATTACAAGCATCAAATTAATATATAAAGTTTGAACATAACCACATGCACTTACTTTGTTGTCTTCCCTATGTAATATTTGTCTTTGTTTAGCATGAATGGGACAGCATTACAATAAATATGATAAATAATATGAACTGCTTCAAAAATGGTGCTTTTCAAGATGAGAACATCTTACTGCAAGAAGTACTGGACTGAGGAAAAAAAAAAAAAACGTAGCTCAAACACTGAAATGGATGCCTTATAAGCAAATAGGGCTGCTGACTGAACATTACATGACGCGACCTGACATTTAAGCTGTTGCTCATCACCAGGCGCCTTGCCATGTGGAGAAATAAAAGAGAACAAAGGAATGAGAGAACGCTGTGATGCAGTGATTTAAACTTTTGGATTACCTTCCTTTATTCTCTTTTCCTCCCCTGCACCTTCATAGAATTAAGCTCACCTTACTGATGCTCTTGAGTAATTCAAAGGAACGCTCTTCTAAACTGCTTTCCTTTATCTACAGGACATCACAGAGGGCCATCATTGCCCCTCTCCCTTATGCTATATACTAACATACATGTGGTATATACTAACGTACTACAAATACACAGGTCTCTGCAGATCTGTACAGAGAACACACACCCACCCATCCCTCGCCACGTTAATTGCGCTGACTGGTTTATCAATTTTCCTGTTGGGAGGCAGGTTTAAGGCACAGCACAGAAACCCAACTGGGCATGTTGAAGTTAATCTAAAATCTTTACAAGTAAGTAGAACACTGCCCTCCTGTAAATATCCGTTTTCTTGGCCTTTTTTTTTTTTTTAGAAAGTACAGTTATAAAATGGGAATTAACAAATCTTGATCATTGAACCCAATTAGAAAAAAACAAACAAAAATCAAACTAGCACTTTGATGGCATCACAACAGCACATGCTAACACTGCTAGCAAATGTAGTGGTTGGAGATTGGCTACATGTCACTGATATACCTGTTGGTCGCCACTCTGCCTGTAATGTTAAATTGAATTGCGTTTTAAAAAACGCTAAATGTTTTTTGAGGCCGCAAAATCATTTTTGGTGTATTTATTCGTATATCTATGCATATAGCATAACTGCTATATAGGCCATAAAAGGGGGAGAGAGAGAGAGAAAATAGACACACGTTTACTTCAAATTAATTTCATATACAGTGCCCTGCTCCAATAAATACTCACTTAACACCAAATGAGAATGAATCAACAGCTGCATCTCCAGTATGAGTCAGTGAGCCTGTGGCTAGGTGCCAGACAGAAAAAGGAAGTTAACAGGTATGAAATTGACCTTTTGGTTATAAAATGTCATAAGTTTATATTTTAATTATATTAGCCATGTGTGTAACATTTTGCCTGCATTACCATATAAATTGTTGAGTAATGTTCAAAAAATGTGCTTTGTAAGGTTACAATGACCTTGACCTTTGACCGCCCAAGTCCAATCACTTCATCCTTAAAGTGAAACTTTCGCCAAAAAGCAAACTAGGCTTTATTTGTGAATGTATATGAGTCAAACCTTCGTGTAAAAGCATAATTACGATGAAAGAGGCACTTTTAAGATTTACCGTAGTTTCGTTTTCGGGCAAGCTAATTTTCAGTGGAGTGCTGGGGCACTTTTACGCTAGCATCAAAATCGCTATTTTTAAAACACTAAGAAGGATCGACACAACTTGAAACTTTTCTCGTAGTATCACCAGGGTCTCTGCACAGGAACACGAGCATTGAAAACATTGTTTGTGTACACAGCTAACGTGAGTTGTCCAAAAACCTTCTTTTTAGTAAACTCTGTGTGCACAAACAATGTTCTCAATGCTCGTGTTCAGCTTGCCCGAAAACGAAAGTACGGTAAATCTTAAAGGGCCTCTTTCATCGTAATTATGCTTTTACACAAAGGTTTGACTCATATACATTCACAAATAAAGCCTAGGTTGCATTTTGGTGCGGGTTTCACATTAAGTCCAGTGGCCAAATGTGTAAAAACAAACAAACAAACAACAAATAACAATGATAAAAAACCCCTTCAGGTGTTCTTGAGGTATGGCATGCATACGAATGGGATGGACGGACAGACAGAAAACCCCAAAACCTAATGCCAGCTACAAGTACATGAGCTGTTTCAATCAGCTCACATACTGTATATAGAAGCAACCTATCTCCATTAATCAGACTCAGAATCGTAATTGCTTTTATTACCTAGTAGGTTTACACATACATGGAATCCGCTGTGGTCTGTAGGTGCCAAAACAAACTTAAAAGCTGTTCTACCAACACCGCACAAAGTCTTTGTAGTGCTAACAAGTTACACCAACTATAGTGTATAAGTTCAATTCAGCAAAATTGTTCCACTGCCATTATGTTTTCTATCCCGGTTCTATACAGCAAATCAAACAGCAGATGCACTCCATGAGACCAAGTTAAAAACTGAAATAGATCCAACCTTACTGATAGGAGCACTCAATGATGGAATGACAGATCAACATTCAACACACTGATATACCTGTGCTTCCCCCAGGCAGGCAGAGATAGAAGGAATTGTAAATACAAGAATAATAATAATAGTAATAATAGAATGATAGAACTGGAAAGAGAAATAAAAACAGCAAAGAAAATAGATAAAAAAGATACTGGGAGGATGATTAAGTTTGAGTTTGAGGAAAGTAGAAATTGAAGACAGGCTATTCAAGCTGGAGAGCTGGATCATGGAAAATAATTAAATCAGAAAATACTGAAATAAAATAGAGAATAATAGAGAGATTTGGAAGAAAGAAAGACAGGCAGATGGAAAGGAAAGAAAAAAAGAAGAGGCACAACAGAGAGGAGAGAGATTTGGTTCATAGTCGTCACAGTAGCAGATCCCTCCTTGGTCTTACCATCTTGTAATTCAGGCTGCTATCTGTTCCTTTCCTTCTCTAAGTCTCCTTATGGGTTACAGTTGGGTGTCTCTATTTGGTGCCAATTACAGTTTGTTCGGCATTGGCGTGGCACTGAGACTCAAGGCTGTGGTGTCTCCAGCCCCCACAGCTCCCAATTTACCCATCAAACACTCCTATCCACAATCCGACCACTTAGGAAAGTTACACTGCTCCTTCATAAGTCCCTCACTGCTTGTTATTGCTTGAGGGAGTAAAGTGAAAGAGCAACCTTTTGTCTGGAGAGGGACGTATGAATGAAGATTAACAATGGTACTATTCAACTCCATGCCACTATAATGAATACGATAATTTTCCATTGTTGTCTTTAGGTTCGGGAAAATTCTGAAAGGATTTTTCTTTGACTTTACAAGAAATGCAAAAAAGACTTTGAAGTAATTCTGCTACAGTGCTAGGTTGAATGACAATTAACAGCGTTTGTTAGCAGTTAGCTGAGGTCTGGCAATCAGCACGTTTTACTGTGAGAGGTTTCAAAGGCACATGAGGTGACTCAGTGCTGTACAGGCCAAAGTATCTGTGATCAAGTTGATGCATTGATCACTCTAATTTAAAATGTGAAAAATAACATCAAACTACATCTTCATAGTGAAAGTTCAAGTAGAAATAATATTTACAGCATATATATATATATATATATATATATATATATATATATATATATATATATATATATATTTACACACATATAACCATTTAATGCAACAAATGGAATACAGTTATACTTAGCGCTGACGGCTGAGCTCTTAATATGCTCCCTGAATTGTAATGCAGAAGACCCATAAGGAAGCCATAAGAAAGACAATACTTATGCTGTTATAATAATATATATTTAACCTTGAGGCTTGATAGGACTCTACATTAAATAAATAAATAAATAAATAAATAAATAAATAAATAAATAAATAAATGCAATTTAAAAAAGGTGGAGGCTGGGGTGGTGGTGGCAAGCTTTTAAGCAGCTACAGTGCGGATGTACTAGCTGTACTTTTTTAATAGTACTAATTATAAATCACCCAGACTCACCAAACCAACATCAGAACACTAATAGCAATGAATTCTGAGTGATGTATCTTAGGCAGCAGGACTTGTTTCAGTTTCTTGGGGGATACGCCTAACCCTCACCCAAGAGGCGTTTTGCAGTTCTAAGTAACTGGGGGGGGGAGATGGCAGGCTTGTGGGAGTGTCCTTACAGAGTCGTAAAGGAAACGCTGTGAGCTCTGAGTTACAGAGTCGTTAGGGACACTTGTGGGTCATTGACCCAACCGGCTTTAGTTATGACCTTACAATATAGAGTTGCGATCATTTTCACTGAGACTGAAGAAGACACTTTTTTTCCTTTTTTCTTCTATAATGTAAATGCTGTAAAAGTGCTTCAGTCATTCAGTTGACAATGTGTAGATTGAGTGTTGATGGCCTGAAACAACCTCAGCACCTTTCTGTTTCTATAACAACCTCTCCTCCACTTACTCTCACAGAAAAGAAACCCAGACACACACAGAGCTGTCAGTGATGGTTTCAAAAAACTGGTTCCATTTGCATCTTTTATTTGTCAGATTTTCATATCCATTTAATATCTGTGTTATTGGATTTTTATCTACAACATCCATTTTATGTTTTGCATTTTCCACCTTCATTCCTCCTGCTTGATTGTTCCCACTCTTTACTCCTTTTTATAATTTATTCCTGAGTTTTGAAATAAGATAGACTGCATTGAAAATCAATTTACACTGTTCAATTCAGTATCTCTGACTTAGATATAAGACTAATATTTTTGTAATGCAACTGCAAAAAAAAGTGTGCAATGTAACCAATTAAAATGCTAAGGCATCAAATGTGGTGAAATGCTTTCACATATCAAAACCTTTGCTTAAGCACTTTATATTCAGACTCTGTCATGATTCCAAATTCTTCATTGCTCCCACAGTATGAAGTATTACTTAAGATGCCTCAGAACAATTTTATTGTGATCCTCAGTTTGAGTCTAGACATGATAAGGATTCAAGGATCATTAAAGCATACTTTTGACATTCAAGTGTAGACTGAAAACTAGTGGTGATCACTTTTTTGCACTAACAACCCTAGTTTTTAGTTCAGCCATGCTAAGGAGCTCAGGCTGCTTTGATGTAATGGTCTTTTGTTGTTTAGACATCCTTTCTGTTTCTAGCTTCGAGTGCTTTCATATTTCTTGCTTTGCTTTCAGTTCTCACGCTGCAGATGTAGCTGCCTGTATGTTTAACAATCTGCCCACATATGTAGTCCGCAGCCCTGCAGAGTTACGCTTCACTCTCTGATCTCTCCACCCTACAGGTGAAGAGATAACATTCTGTTTAGACCTGATCAAATCATGGTTTAAGTTATGTTGCACCAAATTTTAAACTTAAATTTAAACTGTGATCCAGTATCAACTTTAAAACTTACAGGGTAAAAAAAATGAACCGACAGACTGCAACCAAATTAGTATTACGATGATGAATTTTTCTCATCATGATACCGGCTCAGTAAGTTCTGGAGCTGAACTGGATCGACTGTCAAACGGAGCAGTGACACAGATGCCGCTGGTTAACTGAAGGGCATTTTCAGATGTGCTAGCTTGGCTTGACTCGTTTGACTTGGTACATCAGATTTATGTCTCCATTACAACAGGGCCACCTGCTTCAAGTTGTGACGTTGACTAAGACCTCTTGAGTAGAAGAGAGTTTATAGCAGCAGTGACTTAACACGAGTCCTGAAGCAGCTGAAAAGAAGCATTATTTAAGCTATATTTTTAGCTAACTAGCAATGAGACATTTTATTAAGAAATAAAAAGCAATGCTGGTGTTTTTGTTGATTTACTTTCGAAAACTGAAATGACATTGTTGTTATTACAAAGAGAATCAAGTACGTATAATAATGTAATGTTGGACACCAGTACCTAATTTCATACCTTAACACAAAGTACAGAGCTGAGGCTGTTTGGAATGTGGAAAGTTGGTTATAAACCATGGTCGTGCTGGTTGAAAAGTGTCTATTCATCCAACAGTTGTTACAATGTTTAAGTCTGGGCCAAAGTGGTGGACCAACTGTCATTGTCCTTCTAACATGATCATGTAGACTTGGGAAACAGGCTATACAAACAGTATATCGGTTTAATTATGCAAATTTGAATGTGGTGGTAGAAAGTTGTTTAAATTAATTTTTCCAAGCGGTGAAGCTGAAATGGCAACATGTACTTTTTTTTAGCCGTGCTAACACATTAGGCCATTGTTCAACTTCACACAGTAAATGACATGCAGAATAAAAATGTAAACTTTGAAAAGATTATGAAGCAATTTGTATTAAAAAATATATATAATCGTATGAATCTAATCATTCAGAAACTAGTTTAGAGACTGCCTGATTAAAGCGTTTCTCACTATTTAAAAAAACAAAAAAAACAATTGAGCTTTATCCAGAGTAAAAGTTCATCTAAGAATAAATGACAACAACATTAAAAGGTTTAAAGAAAGGTGAAGAGAAGAGGAAAGGCGAGTAGAAGGAGAGAATTATTGAACTACCGTCGCCAAGGACATGGGAGGGTGTGTTGGTGTGATACCCAGCATGATGTCTGCTTCTGTGAAGAAATTGGTTCAAGGATTCAACAACATTAATAAATGATACCCCACACCACAAACACACACTTACATGCACACATTAAAACCACCGCATTGCTTGGCACAGGGGTTGAGAAACAGCAGGAATCCTTCCTTGGCAGCACACACACAGTTACTACAATTTGGAACTTTTTTCTGGGTTAGGTAACCTTTGGTTTTGTGGCAAAATCCTTGCATGCTTCATACCTAGGCTAATATTTAGACTAATAATCACACAATTAGCCTTTGGTTGTATGGGGAAAGTAATCAGACAAGAGAAAAAAATAGAAGGAAACACAAGATGTGAGGATCATGGATGCTAACACCATCTCTCTCTGTGTTTTTTGCAGCTCATGTTGTGTGACTTACACGCGCACACAAACACATACACCAACACGGCTCCTTTGCGGGTCACACTACGGGGGGTTTGTCCCAATTAGCACAGAGTCAAGGTGCTGAAGGAGACATACTGAGCTAGCAGGTTATGGTAACTGGGAACACACTGAGCCAGGATGCTGGCTAACTACTAACTAGCCTACTTCACAGGCACAGCATGCCTTTTATCAAAAAAAACACTTTCATCCACAGGCACTTTACAGCACAGGCTGCAGCATTAACACAACTTCTGAAACGTCTTGATGCCAAGGACTCCAAATAGACAGACGTTTAGCCAAGAATGTCAAAATGGATAAGCAGCCATGTTGATGAGTTAGTGGTCCCCCTTATCAGATATTGCTGCTGTTAACAGGATTCCATCTTGCAGAAATATTGTAACGGCAAATATGGTTGAAATTCCATCCTCCTCCATCTGTCCTATATTGCCAAACTGTATAGTGGTTGCCAGACCAACAGCTATCTAAATCTCATATTATTACTACAAATAATAGCGACGTTTCCAGGCTGACATTATAACTGCACCTTTCTTTGTCTAGTGTAGATTAGTACCATAGCCAAGGCAACAGTTGGAGTTGGAAAAGGTGTGCTTCGGCACGTTACAGTTACTCATTCATGAGCACAAGCATTGGTGGATGTAAAGCCTCACCTTCCATAATCAAGGAATCCAGGAATATGAGAGGGTGTCGATGACCAAAACGACACAAATTCACCCACAAAAAAGTCAATAAAGTCATGTAACCCTAACCCACGCTGCAAAGTGATGATGTATGTACAAGAGGTAACCGTGCTCAAGCCTGGTTGCAGCCAAAGCAAAGTGGGTGCCGGCCAGCGGGGGACTGGGGAGGAGGGACAATCGTGCTTCAGCACAGTACTGAAAAACTCGGCCAAGTGGAGTGCGCCCTAAAGCCCTATTCGCACGGGACTAGTATTACCTGGGGACCTCATGTGATTTAGAAATTATCCACCACGTCCGTGTTTCGTGCGGCGCATTCGCGCAGGATAAGCAAAGTGTGTGTTTTAACTCGAATTTACTGACATTATCCCCCGGATATGATGTCAAGGCTCTGCGTAACCTATGTAAATCACAGAGATGCCGATTTGCATGGGACTAATATTATCACATGACCTCTGTGTTTGGTGAAATATGGCAGGTCATTTGCAGTGCAATTTTTACTTTACAAATACAGACATGGCAGGTTCGCACGGGATTAAGATCACAGACAGCCTCAACAATTACTACAAATTACTAGAGGTCCCCAGGTAATACTAGTCCAGTGCGAATAGGGCTTAAGACTCTAGCAAACAAAACAAATGGAGAGTTCACAAAATGTTGTGTTATAAATTACCAAAAAGTTTATAAAAAATATATATATAAAGCAATTATTTGATAGGCAGAAAATAACTACATTGATATGAATCAAATTATTATTTTTTTTAATTAAAAAAATCGACTGTATTGGGCTAAATATACGTGAAGGTGTCACTTTGGGCTCTGGGTAATTGTAACTGCCTTTTTTCACTATTTTCAAAGTTTTTAGAGCGTTATCAATCAATTAATGCAGATAATTATCAGCAGATTGATCCAAGAATGAGAAAATTGTTAGTTGCAGTCCTACACAAAATAAGCATATACAAAAACTAGCTCCACCTTACCCAATGACGACAGCAAAATCCTGCTTTTACCTTAACCCACAAGTCAGAGGCTCAAGCAGAATGAATGTATAAATAGCTGAAGCACAGTGGCAGCAGGTTAAGTTGAGGCTAGCTTCAGTGTCATTTTCAATTTCACAATCATGCCGAAATAGACTTTAAAATTGCTCTGACATGATTTTAACTGAGATAATTTTCGAGAGGGAATAAACCCTTGCACTTCCTACTATCAGCCGTTCGCCAATACTTGCTAAATAGCTGGCATTGCAGCAGCATAAATATACTTGCCTGACAAACAGGCTCTAAAATGCACAGAATTATACACAAATTTACACAAAAAAAGAATTAAATACCGTAATTCAAAAATGCAAAACCAAATAGAGTGTGGGAGGGTTATGAAAAAAGAACATTTAATCAGTCTATGCCCAGCAGTGGATTCAGCAGGGAGTCTAGAGTCATTCCTGCCCATTACACACTTTGACAGCTCAGATCCTGTGAGGCCTTTCTCTGACGAACCGACAAGAAAATTCAAATTACCAGTACAGTGCATTCTGTATCTTATTGTGAGTGACCATGTGTGTGAGTGTAAGTGCGCATGTGTGTGTACGACGTCTAATGCATTCTCTGAAAGGTGTTGAAAAGAGTGAAAAGAGTTTTTTTTCAGGAAAATCACCATTAAACTTCATCATGTCTCAAAGTTTAAGTACAACTCTGTCTTTATAGCTTAAACGGTAAAACACAGGAACAAGAATTGTCATCCACTTGTGGTACAGCCTAATGATGATGAACGCAGTAACTGTGCCAACATAAGGCTCTATTCTTTAGTCCATGAAAAGGTATCTCAGAAAAGATTTGCTGAATTTACATAAAAGTTGGATATTTTGTGGTACCCAGAATACAACTCCCAGTATTTTGTGTTACCCCATGGTGTTTGGTCTACGGCCTAGTCCACAAATACATGGGCATTTTAAAAATGCACTTTTATCCTCCTCTGGTCTCGAAAAAAAAACACGCAAATACAGGCTGTCAAGCGCACACCAAATTAGTAGGTGGCGATGTAGCCTCTACCGCAAGGCCATGTTGGCCTACTTTTCCAAAAGCTCAGTTTTCAGTGACCTGAAACACTGAAATGCATAAAAAAAGCTTTGTTTGAAGAAGTACATGTGTACATGTGTACAGGGCCTGATTATATTCTCAAGTGGAAAATGTCAGCAGATTCTTGCAATCCAATGGATGAACCCTTTCCATTTTTGATGCTCTATGAGCTTTTCCTTGCATTGCAAAATAATGCATGTCTGAACCATCATCAACTTTGTTGTGTATTTTCTTGGACCCCAATGGACAAAGCCCAGTAATGTGGGTGATCCTGTGACTTTTCCAAAACTGACTTTTACTGACTGTGATAGGCACCCAACAGCTTTAGTTAGTCTCCTAAGGTCTGGACCTGGCTAACTTTTAATGTAGACCATTCAGTTCATGAATAAAATCATTTTTTTCTAAATTAAATTTGAATACATTCGTACTTTTGAGTGACTTTGTAAAACACACTGCTGATGAATAAAGTCGACAAAGCAAATACAAAAGAAAGAGATAGTTGAGTTTAGATACCAGGTTGTCAAATACCAATGGACCCCAACGGAATTCTGAAATTCACAAATGACAACTTTATTGTCAGAATGACACGTTTCAGCTTTTGGCCTAGAAGTTTCTTCTCCATTCACCTCAATAGAAGGTGAAGTTGTACCAGAAATCCCCCTCTCGCTCTCTGTCTCCTTTTCTCTTTGTACTCAGTCTGTCCTCTCTTATTATGGTTACAAAATTGATCATGACAGAAATATACACAAACAAGATAACTAGGAGGGCTACAAGTTGCCTGGTTTTAACAAGCACTCTTCACAATGTGCATCTGACAGCTTTAGAAGCTATTCCCCTCTCTCTCTCTCTCTCTCTCTCTCTCTCTCTCTGTATGTGTGTGTGTGTGTTCACTCTACCATTTGTTCTGTTTCAAATGCAGCATCACAGCAGTAGGTGGCACAATACTGTCACACACACACACACACACACACACACACGCGCGCGCGCGCGCGCGCGCACACACACACACACACACACACACACACACACACACACACACACACACACACAACAAACATTTGTTCTTTCCAGGATTGGGTTAAAGGAAATCAGCAAGAAGCCATGCTTTCAGCCTCCCTGTTCCACTTTCTGTCCTCTGTGTCTCTTATCTTGCTCTTTTACTGTTTTCCATCATTTTCTCTCTCTTTACCTTTACCTTACTCTTTATCTATCTCGGACCACCTCTTTCTTGTTTAAACTTAAATTAAATAATTTACAGTATTGGCAAGCCTGTATGAAAGATGTTTTAATTTTGACATATGTTCTTTTAGAGTCTTTTTCTTTTGAATAGTAAAACACACTAGCCCTTTTAAATTAGATATTGTACAATATTGCTGCAACAAAGGCCTTTCTTTAAACTGCTTTTGCTCTTTTACACTGAGTCATGTTATCTAAAAAGTTATTCATGTTTAAGTTAAGTTTTTATGAGTGGGTCCCTGGTCAGTTACCTCCGCCAAGGCCCAGCAGACCCTTTTAATTCAATCACACCTAATCCGATATCAAACCTGATAGCCCTGTATCTAAATTTTAAACCACCCATTTCTGCTTTATCACAATTCAAGCTCACCAGATCTGAAAAAGACAACCACTAGGAGAACCAAAAGATGCAGATGGAATCATAATCTCCATTGTGGCATGGAAGAACATGTTGCAAATGTCATGTCAAAATCAAGTCAAATCTTTGTCCTATAAAACAAAATGCCTACCTGAGCTTTAGCCAACCAATTTCAACCAATAATACCATTCTATCCGCACGTCAATGAATATTTAACTTGAAAAACATGAATGATGGAGTGTTTAAGGGGAGAAATCGCACTGACTATTGAATAAAAACACAAATGTATAACGTTTAGCAATGATTTGGGTGAAACTGGATTTCGTAATAAAGGTGGCTTTGGTAGTTGCTAAAATTACTGCTAACAGCAGCTAACTGTACCAGTACCAATGTTGTTCACCAAGTTTAGCTGCTGTTGTACAGTTACTTTGTTTGTTTACATCACAAACTGTTCATCACAACCCGGGACAGGAAACCATCACATCTAAACTGGTACCATCTACAGAGCATCAGTGACATCAACAGCCACACCCAGCCACAGTCTGTTCACCCTGCTGCCGTCTGACAACAGATACAGAAGTATCTGCTGCCATTGTTTCATGTATTCACTGGTTGTTTAATGATCAGTGACCCAGTCAGACGGAGTCAGCCACGTTGACATATTAATCAGGAAGTCTGTCCCAACCTCACTCTCTTTACAGGAAACACAGCAATATGCAGAATCATACGTGAAGAAAGTGAGAAACAATTCCAGAATTCATCCATTTATCCGGATCCACTCCAAACGTTTATGGTATCTATTCTTGGCAGAGACCAATCCTATATCCAAGTTTTTTCCTAGCATCAAATTAACTTAAAGTGACTCCAGTAGTGCAATTTGTGTTTATTTTATTTGTTTAAGAATATTTTGACTTTGTGTCACAGAACTGGTGCAGGTGTTTAATTATCGTTCTTTTCCGGCTTGCATACAACATATTTTTTATTAAGAAAATGCTCAGAAGTCTTAAATAGTCCTACATAGTTGCGTGGCATAGGCCACATAATCTCAATATAGCACAATCCTGTTTTGCCATCATACTCTTTTTCCAGTTGAGTACAAAAGCCTCAGTATCTGTGCTGAATATGTGTTCCAAATGCTGATTTACAAAGTGAGTTTATTTTTCTTAGATTGGATAAATCAATATGACAAAGCATCAACTATAGTTGTTCATCAGTATTCCTTTTCTAAATGGAAATTGTCTGCAATGAAAAACAGGAAATGACAACAATGTAGGCCAATCAGACTCAAAAACCTGCAGTCTTGTATAAATGCATTAGATTACTTTTTACTTAATATGCCATTAGTTACTGGTTAAAAATGCTACTGATGAAAAAGATTATCTTACTAGAAGCTCATCTCTTTGCTGCTGTTGTGCCCATGTTGTTCTGACAAAGAAATGTTGACCATCCCTCCTAGTGTGTATCTAGATAGTCATCATGGTGTATTGTCTGTTTTTTACATTACACTCTCTCCAGGTAAGCCTCTGATTTGCACTGTAATCCTCTACTTGGCATGGCAGGCAGGCTACCTGCCTTTGTGCTCTTGTCTGGTGGGGACTTTTTGTTTCTCTGGTGTGTCAGTGTGCCATTATGCATGTGTGCACACAAGGAGGATGCTCTGTGTGACTGTGTGTGTGTGTGTGTGTGTGTGTGTGTGTGTGTGTGTGTGTGTGTGTGTGTCTCTGCATGTATGTAGACACGCTAGGCTGCATTTCATCTCTGGGCTTAGGGCTCATCTCAGAATGGCAGGGACACAGGTGTTATTTAGAATTAAGGCAGAGTAACACACACACACACAAACACGCACACTAGTGAACACACTGATTATAAGTATTCTGTCTTTACGCAGACCAACACTCATACACACACAGCTTGTGGGTCTGCACAGTACACTGGTTGCTGGTGCATCCTCTAATAAAATACCAAGTAAAGCCTGCAGCATGCGAAAGGACAGCTGCCATATTTACCACTTCAGAAGTGTCTTTTACATCTCCCTCTGGTGCACTGTTCATGGGGCCAGTGCAGTTCTCAAGGGGCCAGCGGGTCCAACAATGTCAATCCATGTAGCAGAAAAACAATGGCTTCAGCTCCTGTTGCCTATTGGTTACATTTTCTAAAGACAAATAAACACTTAATGTATGTCTACAAAGAAAGCATTTCTATATTTTTCAGTCATCAGTCGCACACTCGTTCACTTACAGTTATCGTGGATTGGGCTATGATGCTCCCAAAATGTCGGTGATCTTGAGAAAATATTCCGTGGGCAATGCAATTGCATCACTTTGATTCACCCTATGGCTATAATAATTATGGTCGCAATTGATTTTACAGCACGTCAATAAGACGTAACAGGACATACTTTTTATCAAATTAGACAAAAACGATATGCTAATAAGACGTAACAAGACGTAATTTGTACGAAATTAGACAAAAACAATACACTATTAAGACGCAACAAGCCGTACTTTGTATCAAACAACTACAAATAATGTAATCTTAATTAGACAGTAAACAAGAAAAGTTATACTGTAATTAGACAACATATAGCCTACCCAAATTATGTTGTAATCAGAAACCACATATAAAGTCTTGTTACTAAAAATATAGGCTACTATACTTAGACACTATTGTCACAGGCAGTAAGACTGTTTTATCTTGGTTGTGCTTTTTATTATGTTTTATTGGGTTTATATGAGTTTTATGATTGCATGATTTTACTTGTGTTGTGCTTTTAATAATTGTATTTATTGTGTTGACTTTTAGCGCATGTGTTTGAGTTGTTATTTTTAGTACTGCCTGTCAACACACCATTTGATTGTCGATCAGCTGCACCTGAGAGGTTCTGCTTTGTCCCCTATTTAATAGCCACCAACCCACTAAACGCAGAGACACGGAGACAGAGAGACACAGAAAAAGAGACAAGAGAGACGCCAGAGAACACAGGGCGGCACGAAGAGACCAGGCCTGCCAACTTCTTGGCAGGTCTGGTCGGCGGAAATAAGAGGCCTGGTTGATGGAAGAAGCCAATGGACTAGAGAGAGGCACTGACGGCAAGGGGCGAGTGAGCACACCAGCGAGGTGCCGGCTCCCCATGAGGGCACCAGACCTGGTCTGAGGGCTCCGAGAGGCTGGAGATGGCAAGACAGCGCGAGCACCGGCCGCACACAAGAGAAACCCAGAGCGTTACAGCTCCGCCACCACCTCCGAGCCGCCCCTGTATCCGGTCTGACTGGCACAAATGGACTCACTTAATTACGAATGGACTAGTCTCTTTTATGCAAAAGATGTCTTTTTAATAAATTATGTGGTGCACCGGCATAAATTGTCTTTGTCCTCTCCTTCACCTGGTCACTGGCAGTGTGCTCTCCCCCGATACAATTCACTAGAACCTGTGTCCCCCTTAAAAATAACCTTTTACTCTCAATAATTATCTCCACTTTTCATTTCCTTCCCCGCCTCCTTTTTGCACTATTATACCAAATTATACTGTAATTACAAACCAAAGCGGAGATCCTGATACACTATTAGACACCATTTTACAAGATCTTAGCCTAATTAGAAATCACACACAATGCCATATCAGATCCAAAATATAGTTAGACGCTACTCTACCCTCACTAACAAATTATGCATTTAATGCTACCACCATCGGCCTAAAGCTTAATTAGACGAATGTACTGCCATATCATATCGGGCATGGCCTTTTTTTTGGGCAAAACAGGGGCAAGACATTCACAATCCTCTTTAAGTTTCTCAGACTGCTGCATCTTCAGGTTGTTAGAGCCCACATGAACTACGACAGTCAAGCCGAACCAGTGATGATGTAGCAGCTGCTGTGCGGAGGTGTTGAAGCCCTTCACGAGCGCAGCAGGAAGTGTGGCATTTGTTGACCTTAAAAGCTGTCGGGTTGCATGACCTGTCCCGGTACAAGTTTTGAAAGACATTTATTTGCTGTTCCCAAAACAGCTTGTGGGAAACTGAAAAAAAAAACAAGAGGAGCCATCTTCTCTTGTTTTTTCAAACTAGCGGAACGCTAACTAGCTTTTACTCAGCTACGAGTTGGTGTTACCTTTCAAAAGCCTCATTAAATGAACAAGAGAAAGGTCTCTGTTCTTCCTCAGTAAATAACAATTGATTGGGGAGGATGACAAGCATGAGTTAAAAGAGTTAAAAGTGAACTTTTACAACTGAGTTTCCAAGTGTGTTGAGTCTGAAATACTACTTGCTGGCCAATCACACAGCTGATGCAGAGAGTCCTCCTCCCCCTTCCCAAGGCAGACCACGCTGTATAGTTTGCAACAGAGATGCCTGGACAACTGTACATGTGACACGTTTTCAACAGCAACAGTTAAATGGGTGGCTACAGCTTGCAGGCCCATTAACATTGTTAGTAAACTTTTAAAGGTGTAAAATTGGACACTACATTGTGTTAATATTAGTAGCCCCTTTTAGATAGAAAAGGTGGCACATTTGCAGCAAGGTGAAGGCGGCAATTTCTCCACTAATTCCTCATCAAGGGGGGTGGACTGTGTGTACTTGTTACTGCACACCTTGGCTGTGCACTTTTCGTTTTGCATTTGTAATGTCCACATTGTGCTGACCAAAAAACTTTTTTTCTTATCTCAACCTTCTCAGCAAAACCTTTGATTTAACACTGTGTTAATTCAAAGGGCAAAACTTCCTTGACATTTTCTGTGATCATATTCATACCATCACGTGAATGAATATTAATTGGGTGTGTTTCCTTGACTATTTATAGGCAACTATGGGTTTTACATAAAGCTCGCAAAGGTGCGCTATGTTTTGAGTTGATTGAGATTCATAAAGGGAAACTGGTGTAGGATGTGCGTGTGCACCATAAATCAGAATATGGTTGTCCTTATGCACTTTCTGTGTTTCATTGATGCAACCCCTTTTGAAGTGAATCCCATGCAGTTTTATAAATGAGGCCCCAGAGCTGGAGGATCCCCAATGACTTTTAGGCTATGTCCATGTTAAAAAAGTGTCCAATTTATAAGCTGGAGTTGTTTCTGTTTCTTCGCTCTACTGACAATGCAAAATAATGTACTGTTATAATTCATAGGTAGGTGTCCTTTCCTCTATATTTATGTGTTGTACTCACATGTGTGTTAATTGACCTGGATATTAAGCATCTGTAGCAGTATGAAGTAGTGTACGATGGGTTTCAGCTGTGTAGCTCTTCCCAGCCAATCACTGTGGGGGAGCACCTTATAACGGGAGGCTGAAGGCACCTGGTTGTCCTCTTGCCTGACGGAGCCGGGGTCACGCCACTTCCTGGCGCCCTCCACTGTGCCATCCTTGGGCAGCTAACTTCGCCACCGACCCCCGAGCAGCTACAACTCCCACTGACAATCCAGCGGCACTACCAGGTTCATACGCTTTTTCAATGCCATCACACACTGCTTGCCTGGAGCCACAGTCCCAGTCATCCTGGATAAAATACCTGGGCTGCTGAATTCACTCCCACCTTCTGTTAACTGGATTATAATCCACGCAGGTTCCAACGACTCCGCTCGCGGGCAGTCAGAGTCGACAAAAAATGATTTTAAAGAACTTTTTAGTCTTCTAAAAAGCTGGGGGAAGTCTGTTTTCATCAGCAGCCCCCTACCCTTGTCATGCCGCAGTACAGAGCGCTTCAGTAGACTCCTCAGCCTCAACTCAGTCTGACCTGCAGAGCCACCAATGTGTGTTTCATTGACAATTTTAATCTGTTTTGGAACCGTCCCTCCCTTTACAGTCATGACGGCGTCCACCCTTACAGGCTGGGCTGTTCAATATTGAAGGCTAACTTACAATACCATGTACAGAATGCAATTCAGCCTACTCCTCGTGACTGACTGTTTATACAACACACCCTCACACCTGAATCTCCCTCTATGGTCCCCAAGAACGTCCACAGTTCCGTTTCAGTGATTAGCTCCCCCTGCTGGCCTCATCAACATTGGCAGCCAGCTTTTTTCCATGATGCCTCCCTGTTGCCACAGCCTCAGCTCCCTCTACTTGACATAAGAGTGGCTCTCCCTCACCCCCAACATTATTTTGATAGGTCTGCAGATCTGTCCTCTGTGCCTTTGCCTGTCCTCTCTGTTCACCGACCGACTACTCGGCGTAGACAGAAATCACAAACTCCCAAAAGGTGTTTGCTGACTACTCCCCTACAGTCATCTGTTAGGCACCCTGGCCTGTCACAATCAGTCCGGATAGCCTTGCTCAACGCCCGCTCCATTGCTAATAAATCTCTCATCCTCAATGAACTTTTCACCAGTGAGTCCCTGGATTTTATGTTTCTTACTGAAACGTGGCAACGTGAGGGTGAATTTGTCCACTTGAATGAGCTCTGTCCTGTCGGCTGCTCAGTTACTGGTGCGCCTCGCTTGGCACACCGTGGAGGTGGGCTTGCTGCTGTATATTGCGACATATTCTTGTGCAAAGAAATACATTTAGTTAACCACTCCTCCTTTGAGTTACAGTTGATGAAGACTTGCTCAACTAATGTATTTTATTGTGTCTTAATTTACCGCCCCCCTGGCCCTGCAGGTGTCTTCCTTGATGATTTTACAGAGTTGTTAGCCTCCATAATTAAGTTGGAGAAGGTTTTAATCATTGGTGATTTTAACATTCAAATTGATAAGGGCAGCTGCAACATGGCTGCCAACCTCCTGGCCATAACTGACTCTTTCAACTTCACCCAGCATGTTTCTGGACCCACACATACCAAGGGCCACACCCTGGACCTTGTCTTCTCCCTTGGTTTAAACATTGCTAATGTGTGTGTAGAGGATTTGTGTGTTAGCGATCACAGTTGTGTTTTCTTTGACCTCACCTTTCCCTTGGATCCTCCTCCTCCGAAAACGAGGGCAGAAAGGCGGTTTATAAATGAGGATGCTGTTCGGAGGTTCTCTGTTTTGTTTGACCCATACTCCCTGGATACAGTGATGCAGTTGCTTTAATGGGGGCTTTTAACAGCCATTGCTTGGACATTATAGACAAAGTGGCACCTTTGAAATTAAGCAATGTCTCACATAAAAATCATTGTCCGTGGATTGATGAACCTATTAAGAATCTCCAGAGAAACTGTTGAAAGGTAGAGCGCCTATGGAAATCAACAAATATTGAAGTTCACAGGATTCACTTGAAGGAATTGAGAGCCTCCTTAAATGAAATCCTAAGAAATGCCAGAACCCAATACTTCTCTCAGCTTATATCTTTGAATAAGAAAAACCCCAAAATCCTGTTTGACACCATACACTCCAGAGTCTGCCCTACCAACCCTCAAATTCCTGTGTTTTCTCAAGCAGACAGTAATGCACTCCTCACTTTCTTTGTTGAAAAGATCAGAGATATCAGGAGAAACACCTTACCACCATCTTGTTATGGGTCTGCCTGTGCGTTGTCACCCCCTTATTTAACCCTGTGACATTACATGATGTCTCTACCCTACTTGATAAAATGAAACCCTCCTCCTGCCCTACAGATGTCCTCCCTACAGCGCTGTTCAAAAAGTCTTTTAAGTCTATTTGCCCTTGTATTGTTGCATCGTTTAATTTATCTCTTTCAACTGGAGTTGTTCGCTGTGTCTTTAAGCGTGCAGTTGTCAAAACCAATATTGAAAAAACCCAGTCTGGATCCATTACACCCTGAAAATTTTAGGCCAATTTCTAAACTCCCCTTTGTGTCAAAAATCTTAGAAAAAGTGGTGGCAGAACAGCTCACTGTACATTTAGAAAACCATGAGATCTTCGATAAATTCCAGTCCAGATTCCGTAAAAGGCATTCTACTGAATCTGCACTACTTAAAGTTTCAAGTGACATTCTGATGTCAGTCGACTCAGGGGAATACACTGTCCTGGTTTTATTAGACTTGTCATCTGCCTTTACTGTACCGATGCTGTTGATCATAATACTCTGATCAAAAGACTCTATGATCTGGTTGGGATGTCTGGTTCAGTTTTACAGTGGTTCTCATCATATCTGTCAGGTAGAACCTTTAGTGTGAACCAGATTATGTCTGATACCACTGAACTCTCATGTGGGGTTCCCCAGGGCTCGGTCTTGGGACCAATCTTATTCCTCTTGTACATACTCCCACTAGGAACAATAATCAGGTCTTATAACAATGTATCATACCATTTTTATGCTGATGACATTCAGCTGAACTGTAAGTTTAAACCTTCTGAGGTCCATAAACTGTCTTCCTTAACTGACTGCCTGACCAACATCAAAAAATGGTTAAACGACAACTACCTCAAGCTTAATTCTGATAAAACAGAAACATTGATTATTGCGCCGGATGACAAAATCCCTCAGATCAGGCAGTACATTGGTGATGTTTTAGGCTCATTTGTTCAGTCAAGCCTAAGAAACCTGGGAGTCATTCTTGATTCTGCAATGTAGCTAGAGCAGCACTCCAGACAATTATTCAGAAACTGCTTTTTCCACCTGAAAAACATTGCAAAATTGAGTGATATGGTGTCAAAAGCTGAACTTGAGATAGTTATTCATGCTTTTATCTCTTCTCGTCTAGACTACTGTAACAGCCTTTTTACCTGCCTAAACAAGAAAGAGCTTAACCGTCTCCAGACTGTACAGAATGCAGCTGCACGGCTTTTAACTCACACTCACAAAAGAGCACCCCTGTTTTAGCTTTCCTGCATTGGTTACCAGTCCATTTTAGAATCAATTTTAAAATGTTGGTGCTTACTTTTAGAGTCTTTCATGGTCAAGCACCCCCTTACATCTCTGACCTGATTAAACTTCATGTACATTCCTGTCAGGGCCGGTTCTAGGCAGGCATATATGAGGGGGCAGACAAAAATGTGAAGGGGGCATCATGTATACACATCATGCTCCAGCAGTTTTTTTTTTCTGTGCTTACAGTAACAGTGTTTCTTAATTGAACTGGGTTGTTAACTATGTATCCAACCCCAACCTGGAGAAGTGGATTGCACTTTGTTAGGCCTCTACCATCAGACCTGTCCAACTTTCTCTTTGTGAGCTGCTGGAAGCTGGAGCAAAAAATAAGTGATCTGGCTTTGTTAAAAAATAACAGCTGTGATTATATGAAACAAAACAGTGCAGAACTACAGCCTGGGGCGGGACTTTACGTAGGGGTCTGTCACACACTGGCAGGGGTGGGCTGGGATTGAAATTCAGCCCGGAAGCTTGGTTTGGAGAGACCTTTTATCTGATTGAATGATGGATGCAAGTGGAACCGTAGTTTTAACATGAATACTTTATTTGCAGTATAAAAACTATCTAATGAACTGCTATATCTGCATTAAAAGAACATCAGTAATAACGAATATTAGCCATAACTCATTAACTTTGGAAAGAAAACAGATGTCTAGTTCAGAAAGCCACTGACATAACTACAGGAGAGGATGGGCTTATTGTTTCTGTGTGACTGGAACTGAAACATCAGCATGTGACATCTTAATATAATTCTATGCAAAGACCTATTGCCAACCCAGTCCTGCACACTGCACCTGTATCTGGCACTGTTTTTTTTTTTTGGTGGTTCCTGCTCCACTTTCCTCTTCCTCCTCTTTCTCCTCCTCCTCTTCCTCCTTCTCCTTTTTCCTCTTCCATTTCCTCCTGCTCATGTCCCTCCTCATCTGTCTCTTCCCCCTCCTCATTCCTATGACTGGCATTATCCTGTCCCTCTGCATCATCTCCACGACTGACACTGGCCTTGTCAGCTAATATTCACAATAACAGCAACAATGATAAATGAGTTAGGATGTAAAAGACAGGTTGTATAGCCTATATATTCAAATAATATTTTTTTTTTAACTTTGAACACAGACTCTCTCCTGAAATATGTTTGCTTTTGCAATAAGGAAATGTGACCCTGCTGGGTCCGTGTCGTCACTGTCCTGGCTGACTAGCAGCGCTGACCTTCGCCCCTCCACCACTAAAAGCTCTCTTAATATGGAGCATTTGACTGCATCCTCTATTAACCGTTTTTTCTTTTTTGCCCTTAATGTTTCTGCTCCACCCATCTCTTTCTCCGGCTTCTTTCTTTTTAGCATGTTTGCTCATTTGAATTTATCCTGCTCCTCTTTCTTTCTGTAAACAGGAAAATAACGGTTTAATGACTGACTGAGCGGCTGAGCCAGTCATATTTTAATAGAAACAAGGATCAGCTCAAGTTGGGATGGGCCGCTCGTATTCCCCCTTAATATGCTAAATATTAGATTGACCCAGTCTGTCGTTCCACTCTGTGCCACCTGCGGCCGTTTTATTGGGTAAAAAAAACGTTCCGACCACCGGGCCGGCCGGTTCGGCCTGGAACAGGCAGTCCGTTCGGGAATACTCCTGAACCTCCCTATGGCCAGCCCGCCCCTGGACACAGAATATTTGTCTTCAGTTTGTCACATACAGTGGATGTGGGCACTCATCTCTGTGCTTGTGACGCTGCTGCTTCTTCAAAGTCTGTGAGAGTTTAGGGGAGGTGTGTGTGTGTGTGTGCGGGTGTGTGTGTGTGTGCTGCGCAGCCTGTGAATACATGCACAGCGGAGCGGAGGGACAGTGAGAGGAGAAGGAAGCCGATAGTGTATCGTGTGTGTCCCCTTTTCAGCGGATTTTTCTGCGACTGCAGATAATTTTGTCAACTTGTAATATATTAATTTTGTGACTACATTAAAATGTGATTTGAGGGGGCAAGACATTTATTTGGGGGGGCACTACCCCCTCTTGCCCCTGCGTAGAGCCGGCCCCGCTTCCTGTACTATGAGGTCGTCAGGTCAGAGATTGTTGGTGGTCCCTTACACCCACTTTAAGACCAGTGGTGACCGGTCCTTTCAGGCAGTGGCACCCAAACTTTGGAATGCCCTGCCTCTCTCTCTAAGATGCTCCGAGTCTGTGGTCTTTCAGGAAATAGCTGAAAACTTTTGTATTTAAGCAGGCTTTTAGTTAATATCTTAAATTGTTTTATTCTTTGTATTCTTATGTTTTTACTGTTGTACTTTATTTTATTGTGAAGCACTTTGTGATTTTTATCTGTGAAAAGTGCTATATAAATAAAATTTACTTACCTACTTACTTATTACCAACTTTGTAACTTTGATTGTTTAAATCTATGTGTTGAGGACTGGTCTTGTTGCAGCAAAAAGCCTGTTGCCAAGATTCAGACTATGCACATAGTGTGCAGATGTAAAGGAAACTGAAACTTTTCTGTCTTGGTGGCAAGTTTCCTTTCAATTTGTTGTTCATAACAAGCACTATCAGGGATGAGATACGGTCTTCTCCCTGGACACATGGAGAGTGAGTTCACTGCATTCTTTCAAATTTTAATGCATCAGAGACGCAAGACACGTACTAGGACAGGAAAGACAGCCCTCCTGTGTACCAAATCGCCTGGTTTAAAGCATGTAATATGTTGATGAAGGGAGTTGCAAGCTTCAAACTCTGTGAGACTGTGTCCGTACAGAGTCAATAAGGTCACGTGTGAGCTCTGAGTTGTTTCAGAGTTGTTAAGACCACCTGTGAAACGTTGACCTAACTGGCCTTCATGTGGGCTGTTAGGGCAAGGTGAGCCCAGGTGTTAATGGTTGTTAAGCTGTCTTTGGAGGAAACTCAGCACTGCATACTCACACAGAATTGAGGAACTAACATCCCCACTACCAAGCGAAGTCCTGGGAAATGTCTCCATGTTTGTTAAGAAGGCACAGACATCTCAACACACTAAAGATTAGGAACGGCAGACATGCCTGAAATTACAGACACGCTAAAAACTCACCAAGGACAGAAGCTTTCACCTCACACAGCACATAATTGGCCACATGTGGGTGAAAAACGTGTCCAAGAGAGAGCTCACCGACCAGAGAACGATGTTATTGCCAAGGGACTGAACTTTCCAGTAACTCCCCAACAGATACAGGTAGTAGATCACATCACAGCAGCAAAGTCAGCCATCAAAAACAACACGTTGGCAGCCAACAGGCAGAACACCTACAGTTAAAGGTGTCAGTCACTCTTGCTAATGCAAAATCATCCCACTCCAACCTCACCACTAAGGAAAAGAAGTCCCTGGTATCACTCAAGAGACCAGAACATCACCATCAGGAATAAACAGAAAGAAGAGGCATTACAAGGCAAAATAGTCCTGCACCTGGGTAGAGCCAGGCAGTTTAAACTGAGAAGCCAAGTATGCCTGCACTGGTGTGGACATTGTTTACAGTTCTATAGGAAGACAACATGATTGCATCTCGCAATACATATTCCACCGTAAGAAGGGAAAATGTCAGCAAATATTAACACAACAAATCTTACGAGAGCTGTGTAATATTAAACCATCCATCTTTGCCTACTTAACCGTAGTCTTTCTTAGACCAAAGACAAACTTGCATTTGCATGAATCCTGCATGTGTTTGGAGTGTCTGTTATGTATATCATAAAATATAAATTTTACATGTCTGCAAGATGCAATATGCATATTGTGTATGCAAATGCATTGTTAAAAAGGCAAGGATGCCTCCAGCCTTGCACTCAGATATGCATAAAATACAGGTATGGAAATTGTTTTTGAAATACAAATTGTGAAATATAACTTAAGATCTTACCCATCTTTGATGGTAAATAAATTAAAATAAAACCTTAGTTTAGTTTCAATTAGTTTCTGTGAGTTTTCAAGCTTGTTATGTCTGTCCAACATGAGGACTGGCAGCCCTGCCCCCTGAATATCAGAGTTGTCAAAACAGAGGATCATCTCATTCTGAACTAACATTTCTACTTCAGTTACTCTTTAAACTCCTCAAGACATTAATCTTAAAGAATTGCTTGAACATTATTTCTGGTAACTTATATATTTTATTTCTTTTGAGCTCTTCAAATTTTGTTAAGTTTCTTCCAGAACAAAGTTCTGTTTGAATATTGTCTTACCAAGTGAAGTACCGTAACCTGACAAAAAGAAATTGAACTTTAATTTGAAATTCTCTCATACTAAGTTAACCAAGGATAACTCGAACAGCAAACTAAGTATCCTTCAGTTTTGTTAGCGAAGAAATTAAATTAGTGTATCAGTCAGAGCATAAGAATAACTGCTCAAAGCAGTGGATCAAGATCATCATCATCCTAAACATCTCCATTATCATTATCAAAGACTTTACGGTGATTGACTGTTTATAAAAAACGGACTCTTTTGTCAGGTCAAACCGGCTCTGCTTTTACTGGGTACCCCAAACGAACATAAGTAGTTCCATCCGCTGGGCATTGGATTGAACTGCCAGCTTGCGGTTGAGCGACAGCCAAGGCTGCTGGAGGACGACCACCCGCAGCCTGCTGACTCTCCAAAACAACGCTTAGACAAGTAGGCTTACCCATTCCTTCATTGGTGTCTTTAAGCTTAGGAGAAATTTGGTTAGGGCTCTGTTAGCTTTAAATTATTTTCTTAATTTTTAACTGCTCTCATCCTACCTGCAATTACACCATCAGCAGCATTTCACTCATAAACTCCTTACATCAGTCATTACAGACTCAGCATCTTTCTTTAGAATTGATTGTTATTGATTTAAGTTAGCCTTGTCTAGTCAGATTTGATTAAGTTTCTCCTGATAAGTCAAGGAGATAAAAGAATGGAGGTGGTGCCCCTATTCACGAGTACCTTATTAATCTCAAGTGATTAATACATTGATTTAAAGGTAGTGTTTCTCCTACACAGGTATTTAAAGGTAGTGTTTCTCCTACACAGGTATGGTTTGGAACAAAGAACAATGAGAAAATTGAGAGAAGAGCTCAAAGATGAACAAAAATAGAGACTACGTCGGCAACTACTATCACTGCCAATAATGTCTTCATCCCACCATGGCGATGGCATGGAAATGGAGAAAAAAGTAGCTCCCTAAAACTTTGCAACAATTCTGCCCCAATTGATATTTTATTTATTTTCTCATTGTGTTATTTTCCTGACAAGCACATGTCGTGACGTGGCAGAGAAACGGGAGGCGCTCCAGTGAGCTGACAGGGCTGCATTATGAAGGTAAAGACTGGTCAATGGCAGCGACAAACATCAAGTATGCGACAATTCAGGAATCTGCGGGCCTGATATTTGTCAAGTATGCTGCAATATTGATATTCTACATGTTCCGATTGAGCTATGTGGCTGCACACCAAAGCCGACAACGAACATGACTCTGATGAAAATAAGTCTAAATACGTTTTAAACACATCAAGACTTATAATATTAATCCTCCTTTTAATTGAAAATGTCGAGCTTAATCTTGGGCCTGATGTTTTTCTGGTAACTCTCTGATATACTGCATTTATGGGGACTGTACACACATGAAAACTGCCGACTACAGACTTTTTACTACTGTACTGCAACCACAGCTCATGTTTATACCCTCAACTCACGCCTAAAATTTACAAAAACCCATGCCCCCACTATGTGTCAAAAATACCACTTTCAAAACTACCTCAATTCAATGCTGAATTGAGTGCTCGGAATGATGAGCTGTCACTGGAAAATCCAGAACAAATTCTCACACAAAGCCACACTAAACTTCAGACAATACTGAATAAATATACCACTGCCAGCAAGGTTCAACCTAGGCAGAGTAAATTACCATGGATAAATTCTGAATTATTTCAACTACTAAAGCAGAAGGCCACTCTCCTTAAAATGTATAGGTTAAGTCAAACACCTGAGAGAAAAAAATAATGTCATACAAATTAGAAATAAATATACTGTTGGACTGTGTAAGGCTATTTCCAAAAGCAAACTACCCACCCATCTGCTACCAACCCAAAGGCATTGTGGCAGACTCTTAAGGTCATCACTGGCGAAAATGAAAAAAAAAAAGAATCTTAACATGCAAATTTCGTTATAGGGTACTCTTAGACCCAGAAAAGATTGCAAGTGCTTTCAATGACTAATTTGTATCATCTGTCAAAGAACTGGCAACCAATTTTGCCACTCCCTCCTCCTTCTCACCTTTTCTTTCTACAACATCTGATCAGTTCTCATTTTCTGAAATCTCTCTGATAAAAAAAATACTGCATTCATCAAAAAACTCTCATGCCCATGATATTTATGGTCTAAACACTTTCTTTTTAAAGACTTACACTGGTAGCCTAATACCCCTCTTTCAGCATTTAATAAATCTATGCATCAGGCTTTCTATCTTCCCCTCTAACTGGAAAACAGCACAAATAGTGGCAACTATTAAATCTGATGATCCTACTCTTGTTTCAAACTACGGACCTATAGCAATACTCCCAGTTATGTCCAAGTTATGTAAAAGCCTTATATAACTAACTAAGTTCTTATTTTGAAACTAATAACTGGCTTAGTGGCTGCCTAAATGTTTTTTTTGGCTAAACGATCAACCATGATTTTTGTAAAGCTGTTGAATTTGTGACACAGTGAACCATCAAATATTGCTTAACAAACTTCTCTCATTTGAACTGAATTCATCTGTGATTGAAATGCTTTCTTCTTATCTGAGAAACAGGTCGCAAGTTGTCAAAATTGATCGTGCAACATCCCAACCTGTGATGTCTGTGATGTGGGTGTTCCACAAGGCAGCATTCTTGGACCCTTGCTTTTTCTTTTATACATCAATTATCTACCTCAAGTGTGCAAGTATTAAAATTGCATACTGTATGCTGATGATACTGTGATTTTTCTCTCTGATTCAAATCCTAATGTCATAAATTCCAAATTATCGTCTGATCTTCAGTTCTAACATGACTGGTTGAAAAAGGACCATTTGACCATCAATGTATAGAAAACTGAATGTATGTACTTTAACTCTCACAGAAAATGCATTTTCTTCACTGATTGATTCACATCTTAAATACCGTGAACACATTTGTGTTTGTATTTGTGTACATTTGTATGTGTATAATAACATTAGATCATATCTCTCCTTCTCTGTTTCTGAAACATGCCTACATGCATTTGTGTTTTCAACAATTTCCTACTGTCTTCCAATCCGGTTACTTACCACTACTGAACCAATTGTGCGACTGTATTATCAAGCTCTTAAGATCCACAGTAACCTCCAAAAGTGGTCTCACCATTGCACGACACTCACATGCTCCAACACCTTGACTTTTCAGAATTACATACACCCACCCTATTATATACAATATTATAATATTATATATAATATTTTCAGATTCAAAACAGCACTCTACCAACACTTGCTGCACTTCTCCTGACACATAATATGAGACAAATGCACCTCACTAGGTCAATCTCACAGACACTCATTCCAGTCCCTGCATACAAAAACAACTATGGTCGGAAATCCTTCTTTCATACATACACCAAAATTTGGAATGACATTCCCCATCACATCATAACTTTACCGTCTACCACGTATTTAAAAAAGACATGCAAACTACACCTTTTCAACACTTATACTTGCACTCATTGATTATTCATGCATTGTTAGTACTGTTTACACTATCTTTATTGTTTGTTTTTATTTGTATCTGTCTAGCCCATGCTGATGTCCTGTAAATGTGTTTATGTCTTGATGTGACATGACTGTGGTTTATGTACCATGTTCTGCAGAAAAGGAACTGAGTCGGGTCCGTTTAACTGTTACTTAATGTTACTTTCAACATTCCTGTGTAATGAATGAAAAAAAAAGCTGCAGATATTTCCGAAGTTATGAACATCAAAATCCTCTCCCTTGAAGTTCCAAAAAACATCACAATCCCATGATCTGTTTGCGTTTTAATAAGCATTCCCTGTTTTCCAATTACACTTTGATAATGCATGAATAATGCATTGTTGTAACATTAGTTATACATGTCTATAGCCTGTGTTTTTTTACTACACTAGATTATGAATACAGAATAAAAATCAACAAATAAATTGACAGGGTTATTGATTAAGAAATCAGGCAATATAAAACCAATTCATATGAGCTCTCCTTTAACTAGTTAAAGTGGCAAGCACATTAATGCATTGGTAATTATATTACACTAGTATATCGTCGATATCGTCCGCGTATCTCCGATTTTGAGGACTTTGACTTTTTATGATATATGGAATGCGCCCATTCTCCTCGGTCTACTGTTAGTGTTCGACATGTAAATGACCAATAAGAAGAGGTTTTATTTGGTGTTTCATTTAACGCGTATCTCCATTGGGTGTCAGAAGTGTCCATGAAATCGCGTATCTCCATGCCCCTTTGGAATTGCATCAGCTTTTTTCCTCCGCAGATTGAACTAGAAGCTAGTCGCCATTCGTCACTTTCTTCCTGCAGTCAAGGTAAAGTATCACCATAAGCCTCTTTTTTAATGACTGTATTTAAGTTTGCACTAACGCTAGTTAACATTCATTCACATTGACATTTGTATGGATTACTTTATATTGCAAATTCTTTACAACTCAATGCTGATAGCTAGCGCATAGCTCTTGATAGCATGCTAACCAGCTTGCTAATAAATGGTGCCATTATCTGTATTGTGATAAGACAGATATTTGCTTTGATCAAACATGGGGTCAACATCAAACACGTCAACCTAATCTAAGTTAACGCTATACGTTGGACTATTTACCATGTCTTTAACCTTTTTATACCATGGATATCTGGCAGACTTCTAACTTACAGCATCTAGGCTAATGTCGTTCTCGCATTGAGCACAGTTTACTTATTAGTGGCCCTATGTAGTATGTCAGCAGCCCATCATTATCATGTGTGTTATTTACTTATACATTTGATTACATACCGAGATGTGTTCATAAACGTCTGATTTCTCCAATTTAGTACCTTAAAATGATGTTGAATGTTGCATGCACTACGCATTCTGTTTTCTCTTTTTTAGGATAGACATGTCTTTTTCTTTAGAGGAGCTTTGTGCGTTGGTCAATGTAAAGTATGATAGGGAACTGAGGCAGAGGCAGGGGCAGTGGTAAACAGCAGTGAGGAAGGTTTGTGGAAAACGAGGATTAAGTTGGCCATAGCAAAGGATGCAAACTACTAGCAACATTTAATTATGTCAACATTGTGTTCACTGTACTAAAGTGTTCCTATTTCTTTTCAAGATGAACTGAATGTGACCAGGTTGATTCTCCTGATGATGATTTTGTCCCTGATGAATCTGGAAATGAAGGTATTATTATTACTATTATTATTATTATTACTATTATTATTATTATTATTATTACTATTATAAATAACAATAGTTTTATTTTCTGTACAGTGTTTCTCAATCCTGGTCCTGGGGACCCACTGCCCTGCCCTGAAATTATGCGTGCAGTCCAAAAGGATGGCGTTAAATAAATAACGCTAAGTTTTGAGCTAAGGAAATCATAGAGCTTTATCGTCAGTCTAGCTGTGGCTTATTGATGTCAGCTGACCTGCTGTCACGTATGTGCATCAGTTTGATTCTGTCACGCTGATACGTGTTTAAGATGGTTTATCTAAAATATACAAAAGTGTTGAAACATGTAGGACAAGCTAACTAACGTTAGAGCCGGACACATCCAGGAGATGCCAAGCTCGGAACTAATTGATTGGAACCCATTATAAAAAAAAGTGTACTTTTCCACTTTTGCTCACAACAATCAACGTAAGTCCATTTAAAATATTAAATGGTTCACTGATGACTGTGTAAAGATATATTTTCATTTATGGTCTGAAATGTATCAAATTACAGTACTTTAGGTTTATTTTGTATGTTAGTTTAAGAGAAAAATCTCTTAAAGCCACTAGCAAGGCTGTAAACTCTTCTTTAATATCTTGCTAGTATGACTCCTCAAGCATACCTTTGCTCAATGGTAATATTGAGTTAAATCAAATCCTTCAGATGTTATTGTTTGCTCATGAGTTGGTACTGCTTGGAGGAGACATACGCCGCGATTACACTGGATGCATATCCGCTGCGTTCCAGCTCTAGTACGGTTTTTCTCTGCCATCTGGCAACCCCCACCAGCTGTGTATTGAGTCTGCCACGGTGCAGCACTGCCAGACAGCTTAAGTTGCGAGACTGAGGAGTTCCCGCGATAATCACAAAAATCACTCGTGACCGCAGTTATAGATATGTGTTGTAAACACAACAACAACAAGTGTTCCCGACCGAAGGATTAGTAGAAGAGCTTGTATTTGTCTCTTTTTTGAGATGTGTGTGCTGGCATCAACACAGAGTGTTTTATTTTGAAAAGTAACATGATGTTATGTTGTTGTTTTCGGTGAGTGACTTCCTGTCTGTTCTGTGCTAAATTCGGCAGAATTGCTGCGTCGTAGTTCCGGCATCCGCCAGAAATAGAAGTCCTGCGTATCTGCCCTGGAGGGCTTCAGACTGCCGGAGCTGGGAAGGAGCAGATACACAGTGCAGCAGACCCGGTGGAAGTCAACACATAGACTACAGTGAAACCTAACAGCTCCAGTGCTGTGGCGAACCTGTGATACAGCGGACACGTATCTGGTGAAATCAAGGGGTTAGGAAAGCTGAAAAATCAGCTGATACTGATCAATACTCACAAATCAAAAGACATTTTCTTCATTGTGATCTGTGATTGGTGTTAGTGGAATAAGACTGTTAGGCAATGTTGAGGAAATAAAAAAGTACCTCCAAAACAGAGATTATGTTTTCGCTTGTCTGTGTGTCTGTTTGTTGGTTGGTTAGTTTGTCAACAGCGTTACACGAAAATTACAGAACAGATTTCCACTCAATTTGGAAGTCTGATCTACATTATCTGCAGCTCACTGTTGCCAGGTCATGTTCCTCTGAACAGAAACTTTCCATCCTGTGTTTAGCTCCGCTGATAGTTCTGTTTGCTGTTAGCTAACTTAGCCAGACAGATGCACATGCTCACTGGCTGCTAACAGCCAACACGCTTTTCTTCTGTGGATTTCACCCTAGTCCCACACTCTGCAGTAGGCTTTGGGTTTTTATCCTTGCATAGTGAAACTGTTGTGGGTGTTTGTCTGCTGATCATCCTTGATAGAGACCAGCAATCAAACTATTAAAAATGAATGTGAGCCAATAACAGTTAGCAGCCAATCAGCGCATCCTTAATAGAAAACCCAACATATTTATTAATCAGTTTCTCTTGCAACATAATCACAGAGATGTATTTACAGGACACAGGCAAGGTCTTTTTTCTTTACATGCTCAATGTCAGAAAGATATCACTGATCTGCTCCACTTTTCTCTCTTCATCGTTCAGCATGGACTCACACAACACACTCTTTACACACACCTACACAAGTGACCATTGACATACACACACACACACTCACGAACACACATGCGCCGTGGGTATCATAAATTGCCTGAGAAGTGATGATGGTCCTAATGGACGACCCATTGATTTAATCATTATACCACTAATTGACTGCAGGCATTGATCTGAGCTTGCACACATACACAAACCTTTAAACACAGCACAAACAGGCCAGACACTATGCCACCTGTTTGTTATTGTGTTACTTTTCTATAGATATCCAAACACTTAGTCTCTGTATTTCTTCCTTTGTTACTTTCTTATGACACCTTTGTCACCACACACACACACACACACACACACACATACACACACACACACACACACACACACACGCGCGTCAGTCATCAGATGAGAAGAAGCACACAGTGGAGCCTTGAGACACACCACAGTTTAAACATTCATTAATACTTAATGAAGACAATGATTGATTAGATTTTATTAGCTTCTCTGTGGGAAGGTGAGAATGGCCTTTTGTTAACTGATTAGATTGCAGTAAATAAGTAATTGGATCAGGGGGTATATACACCTTTTTGATTTGAAACTGATAAAATGTAGTTTCTCTTAAAGTGATTTAGCCTCAATTAAACATTATGTCGCTGTTTCATGACTGCAACATTACACTTTCCATTGTCCTGATTTAACTTTCGCTGCCTGTACCTTCAGATTGAACACTGAGTCCACTGGCAGAATATTCAGACTTGCTATTCATTACATATGAGTTATCGATATTATGTTTTTATTGCATACTGCGAAAGCCAGGGGAATAGATTATGTCTAGAGTCTGAATAAAAAAAACAAGACTATATATATATAGCACATGAGCATTTTTATTTAGAGGTTTTAATGTATTTAGTTCACATAGCATTGATTTGTTGCTGTCATTTATTTTTTTTTATTTCATTTTTTAATTTTTATTTTGTTGCTAACAGTTGCAGCCTTTCAAAGTAGAAATGATTTCGGGTAGTTCTTGGTCTGGATTTCACAGTCCCATGCACTCAAGACAGGGAAAAGGACCTCAAAGGTAGATGTGTTTACCTGCAAAGCTGCAGATGACCTCGTTTGTGAGTAAGTAAGCCATAATAAATAACTTCTGGGTCACTTGTTTTATTTTTTAATTCCCTATTTTCGTCCGGAGCATAAAATAAAAAAAACAAAAACAATAATAGTAACAGAAATAATGCAGCAACCAAACGGTATAGTACAAGTAAGTTGAGTTAGACAGGGACTTAAATGGAAATTTTACATGGCGGATAACTGCATTAAATTATACCAATTTTGATAGCTTGTGCAATTTGTTTATGTTGGATCAGTTTAGGAATACTTTTCCTGGCCATATTGACATGTAAACCAATCAGGCATAACATCATGACCACCTGTCTAATATTGTGTTGGTCCCCCTTATCCTCCCAAAACAGCCCTGACCCGTCAAGGCATGGACTCCACTAGATCCCTGAAAGTGTGCTGTGGTATCGGGCACCAAGATGATGAGAACAGAAACACTTAGAGGATATGTGCCTTTATGGTTATAAATCGTTTAAAACCACAGTGAATAGAATAATTAAATATTCTTGGGAATTGCTGTTGCAGTTTTCACTGTCAAAATGTAACTTACAACACCTAACCTCAGTTTCATCCATCAAAAGTTTCTGGGTGGATACACTAAGAGGGCAGTCATTGATGTAAGTGGTGCGTAGCTGAGATGTAAAGAGGAGAGTAATTTGTGCTGACACGATTAACGACAAAAAAAAGAAACAAAGAACAATTTTCAGTTTAGTCCAAATCAAAAGATATACCATTTATCCCTCAGGAGTTGATTTGAAATTAAATAGAAACAGATAGTTGGCATTTTGCAGTCCTGATTTGTGGTTATTTGGAAGAAATAACTGTCAGTATATGCACACATTTCGCAATACAAGATACATTTCACATTGCATGTCTCAGCTCTCTGCAAAACAAGACTGAATTCAAGGTTAAAAACACTGTGTGGTTTAAATAACCTTTAATTGGCCGGTGTTCAGAACACACAAACACAAACACCTGAACAATGCATGAGTTTACACTGGTGAAACAAAGACACACATTACACATGCGACGGAGTAAAGACTCTAACAACACCATAATATGCACACCTGTTGATGCTCTGGTGTGACTCCTGGTCTGGACCAATGGTGGATCTAGCTGCATGGCAGGTGGCCAATTAGCACCAGCCTGTGGTTGGACCTCCTGCTGGGGTTATAGCTCTTGACCAATTAGAGGGCTTGATTTATACCAGCAATAACTACACACACTGCTGCACACAGAATGTGAGCGCTGTCGGATCTCAGACATACGCAGGTATGAATTGTGAGAAACAGTGTATACATGCAGGTGAAAAAAGAGCTTCTTCTCAAAAAATTCACACTTCGAGAGACAGTATATCATCAGTCATACTCTCAATAGCAATAAGGATGTTAAGCCTAGACAAATACAGTCCCTAAAAAATGCACACAGAAAAAATTTGGATTTTAAATGAATATCCTTCACATCTTAAATTCAACTTAATTTTAAAGGTCCCATATAATACTGTTTTTCATCAATTTCACACAGCTGTCAGAGGTCCAACAGCTCTGTATTCGATATGCATTGCCCCAAACCCATCCGTGGTCCTGAATTTCAGCTGTCTACTGAGCTCTATTCAGAGCTAACTGTTTCTGTGCCTGCACCTTTAAATGCTAATGAGCTACGTCTGTCAACGCCTACTTGCCGGCTTTGTCACTCTCAGGAAGATGATGCCTCTTATGCTAACGGTAGCATGTTTTAACGTTACGGTGGATGTATATATATGTATCGCGGCTCGCGGAGATGCTGTCATTCAACCAGTTTGACCCAGAATCGGACCCAGAAGGAGAGGCTCCTGAAGAAATACAAACTCTGTGGCTGCAGCAGGACGTTTCAGAATGGTTAGTGTGTCTGAATAATGTTAATTTGTTCGTATATGTTGTTACAATTACTACCATGTAGCCAATGGCTAACAGCTAGCGAAAGCTGTGTTTGTCTCCAACACAGTCTCCAAACTCTTGGACACGGTTCGCATAGTCTCTGTCTCCAGTCTGTACGTTTCCAGACGTTTTACTGTGACAACCAAGCTCCCTCGTAATATTATTAACATTAAACTCGCTTCAAACGCCATTGCATTGCGAACCGAAGCGGAGATAACTAGTTAGCCAATTTCTTTTTTGGAACATTATTTTTCAAGGGTTTGGAGCACAAGGGGCACAAGTGACATTTTCAGAATTTTACAGGAGAGCTAAAACAAACTTTTCATTGATTGTAATTACTTGATGAAAAACATGTTTTTTGCAATCTACACTTTTATAGAGATTAGGCTTCACAGAATCCATATTTTAATTTTTTTTTTTTTTAACTACAAAAATATAACTTTTTAGCCAAAACGCCACTTACGCCTTTTGTGCGGCAACATTTTGTTACCTATTGTGTGTTGCTATGGGCGTAAGTGACATTCAAAATATGATGATACTGGAACAGAGACAGAGTAACAAGCCAAAATAAGCCACATTTGTTTGTTTTATCAATCATCATTGACAACATACTGTAACATAACATTTGGAACATTCGTACCATAATCTATACTCTAAATATAATTTAGTTAAAAAACAGTAAAAGTGAGCACATTCACAAACAGTTTCTACAATAATCTTAATATATCATCAGTTTATTTAAACCCATGTAAGTAACTCCAGGAACCCAATGTTATTTTCTTTCTGACAGTTTAAATCTTTGAATTGTCAATTATCAAAAACATTGTATGAATTAAAAACTATTTGTACCATGACTCTCAGGGAGCACTCATGATTTCCATTATATTGTCCTTAGTCACTGCTATTTAGATGCAGTAAGTGACATACATAGACAGAAAAAGCAGGTTTAGCAAGTATCAAATGCTTTTTACTCCACTGTCAAAATATAGACATATTTAAGCATTATGGAACAAGAACCAGTGGTATATCCCGAAGTCCCTGTTGACCCAAGTTATTCATGATCACTCTTTTTTATGCATTTCTTTCCAAGTCAAATTCCTGTTTACTCTGTACGTTTGGCAAATAAAAGAGCTGGTCATACTATCTAGCAAGTTGGCCAAAGTGGTAGCTAGCTGTGTTCTCAGTGCAGTTAACTGGCCATATGAACTAGATAACTGTGTCAAAAATCCAGCTAACTAGGTAGGATGGAAAGCTTGCGAGGTCGCATGGCCAGTAAGACGGCTAGCGATGTAAGTTGAATAAATATTGTTATAGAGATGTATATTCGGATAGCTAGCTGTCCAATTGTCAGATTAGATTCAGATTCAGATTCAGAATACTTTATTAATCCCCGGGGGGAAATTGTTTGAAAACAAAGTTAAAGTAAGCAGGAGCGACTGGAACAGGCTGCATGCACCGCGCCGCATGCGCACTGAAGGCTACATAACCTAGCTAGTTTGCAGTTTCTATGGTAATTAAACACTAGAAAATACTGATCAAATGATCAGGACAAGCTAACTCAGAACTAGCTAGTTTTTGCTAATGCAATCTAGCTTGCTCGCATGCAATTACATCAGCAATCATGGGTTTTGTTTATAAATCCATAAGTTCAAAAGCTAACTAGCTAGCTGGCCGAACAATCAGCATAGGCATTTGGTCAATATTTTGTTTTCAGATTTATCATTAAATAAAACTTCGATTATACAGCTATTTCCTCACCATCATAATAATGTAGTTCTTCCTCTTCTCTTGTGGGTATATGAAATTCGCCAATCAAACTCAATAGCACTTTTTGTGCAGTATATTGCCTTCTCCTCTGTGGCACCATTTTTCTGCACTGAAGTGCAGTGCAGTTACAGTTCTTGTATGAATACTTTAGTGCTTTAAAGGCATAAATGCACTTGACCTGCACTTACGCCTTTTGTGCGCCAAACTCAGTTGAAGTTTTTCACTTACGCCTTTTTGTTTTCAGCCATTATTTTAAAAAGTTACTATTATTGGGACCATATTTTTTTTACCATTTGATAGAGCTCATCAAGACCTTTAAAATGATGTATAAAACCTATTTTCGCCCAAAATGTCACTTACGCCCCTTGTGCTCCAAACGCTCGCTTTTACAGTACAAAACAAAAAGTAAGAATAAATCAAGATATAATAGTGTATCTATACAAAGGTACCATAAACAAAATATAAATAAATAAATAAAATAAGAAGAAAAAAATAATAGTTACAAATGAATGCACAGATCAGTCTTAATATACATCTACAGTCACACACATGCAGACTTATACATAGGTTTGCCCACACACACATACACGTCTACACAAGTATTCACACAAACGTATGCGTACCCGCATATGCGTACTTATAAAGGAAAAGGGGGAGGTGGGTAGGCTAAATAAAAATAAAAATAGTAAGCCCAATTTCCGTTTAGCTATGCAGCGACCATTTCTCAGTGCTGTGGTGTGGCAAGATATTCTTCCATCTGTAAAAGTTACATTCTGCACTCGGTCCAAATATATAACATCCTCCATTTAGTTTATTATTACCACATTCGATTCACATCTCATAATATCCATACATTATTTACACAATTCTGATGACTCATATAGAGACAGATCAGCCCCAGTGAATTACCAAGTGTATAGTCACAGATATATGGATGGTTCTAGATATACTCACACATTCATTCTCATATAAGCGACCCCACCTACATTTACACAAAAGTACCCTACACATTGCATAGTGAGTGCTGGGTCGGTATAGAGGAAAAATAAGCAAACGGATAGGTAAAATATAAGCGATAATTAAAAAAAAAGAGAATGAAAAAAATAAAAGATAAAATGAAAATGAAATGAAAAGTGATGGTGCTGCACAGATTCACCAAATCATGTTTCTAGAGAGCTGATCCAGGATTGCCATTTTTGTAAAAATCTCTGTGGGTTACCTTTTACATTATATGTGATCTTTTCTAAGGGCATACAGTAGTTAAGTTCGTTTACCCAGTGAGAGTGATTAGGGGGGTCCTCAGCTATCCATTTGGACAGAATACATTTTTTTGCCGCCATCATGGCCAGCCCAAAGAAATCAGCTGAGTGTGTTGAGTTGAACCGGAGATTAGAGTAGTCACCGAGGAGTACTATAGAAGGCGATAAGGCAAATTCCATTTTTAGGACTTTCTTGAGTGTATGTTCTATATCCTTCCACCATTGTTCTAGCTGTGGACAAGTCCATATCATATGTAGGAAATCCCCAAGCTCAGTTTTACATCTGTTGCAATGTGGAGATGTATTGCCTTTGAAACGGCTCACTTTTTCAGGAGTGTAATATACTCTATGCATTGTTTTAAAATTACAGATTTTGTATCTTGTGTTGATGAATCTTTTTTGTGCATAAGCGAGTAATGAGGACCAACGATCGTCGTCTATTCGGACTCAAAGGTCTTTCTCCCATTTTTCTTTGACCAGATTAGTGCTAGTTTTATTATTAGTCATTAAAAGATTGTAGGTTCTTGAAATATGTTTTCTATCAATTCCTTGAGTAAGCAGCGATTCCAATTGAGAAAGCTGCGGTTTTTCCAAGGTTTCCCCCAGCTGTGATCGTATAAAGTAGGGATGCACCGATGCATCGGCTGAACATCAGTATCGGCCGATGTTTGCCTCGTTAACTGCCATCGGCCATCGGCAAATAAAAATGACATTCACCGATGGCCGTGGCTGTTGATTATATCTTGATTTGCGGCATGAACGCTGTGCTCATGGAGAAACTCTTTTTTCTCTTTTTTTTTTTTGGAGAAATCCGGAAACGCAGCCCTCCCGTTTTCATGTGGACAGCGAATCCGCATACTTTCCAAAACAATGACGCCATCGCCGCATCTCGCAACGTCCCAATAACAACAACAATGGCGGACCGCATGCTCGTATTCGTGCCGCAGAACATATCGAGCCTTTCTCGCAACTTACCCGCCTTGTAGTTGAGTGTGAGTCTCAGCAGCAGTTTGACCTCATTAACGGTCCACACAAACGATTCTGGTTTCCTTGCACTCGCCATTTTCATCTTCTTCTTGTTGTGTTCGGGTCTCTCCGTCTACTGTCTGTTTACAGCACGCAAGTTTACTGTGCATGCTCTGTGCCTTCTTCTCCGTGTTTTGTGAATGTCAAGCGCCACCTAGAGGCCTGGAATATGAACTACAGCGTTTTCGCTCATTTTCAGTGGGTCCATGTGGACGCAAATATTTTTAAAACGATGACGAGGAAGACGGAGATAAAAAAGATTGTTTTCGCCCGTCTGGACGGCCCCTCAGACTTCAATTGACACAGCATTTAAGGAAAGCCAAACAGCTGCCTCCAGACAGCGCCAAAGCAAAACAAATAACAAACAAGGTGATGGAGTTCATTGCTTTAGATGACCAGCCTTTCTCTGTAGTGGAGGACGTGGGGTTTCAGAGTCTAATAAAGTTTATGGAGCCACGCTACACGCCACCGAGTCGACGTCACTTTGCCAAGGTCTGTCTCCCCGAAATCTTGTCATGTGAAATAAGGTTATCTTAAATGTCAACCAGAAAGTGACATTAAAGGTTGTTTTTGGTCTCATTGGATTTGTGCTCATTCAAGGATAGTGTTATGAAAGACTTGTATGTTTCTGTGGCACAAAAAAAAGGAATAAATAACAAAAAGAAAGAACATCGGCATCGGCCATCGGCCAAGTTGTTATGTTAAACATCGGTATCGGTATCGGCCCAGAATTTCACAATCGGTGCATCCCTAGTATAAAGTGACGTAGCTGGAGATATCTATAAAAATATGTGGCTGGGATATGATGGGAGTCTCTCAGCTGCTGAAATGATTTTAGTGTGTTACTGTCATATAGGTCATCAATCTTAATTATATTCTTCTGGGCCCACGCCTTAAAACCCAGGTCCTTCTGTACAAATTCTAAGGAAGGGTTGGACATTATAGGGGTGAGTGGAGATAAAGAAGTTACTTGTCCTAAATAACGGCTAATTTTGTCTCAGATTTTAAATGAGTGAATAATGATTGGGTTATTTGTGTGTTTTTTTACAGTTTTAATATTAAAACAATATGGTATGTGTGACGAGTCTTCTATGCTTAAGATATAGCTTTCTATTTGTGTCCAGGAGGGAGTCTCATCACCTCTGAACCAGTAAAAAAGTGGTCGTAATTGGGCAGCCCAGAAGTATAATTGTGTATCTGGAAGTCCTAGTCCTCCTCTCTCTACCGGTAAACATAGCGTGGACCTTTTAATCCTTGGGGCCTTGTTACTCCAGATGAACTTTCCAGCTATTTTATTGTATTTGTTGAAGAAGGAACGTGGAAGATCAATTGGTATTGATTGGAATAAGTACATAAGTCTAGGGAATATGTTCATTTTGATAACGTTTACTCTGCCTATAAGGCTCAAAGGAAGGGTTTTCCATCTAGCCAAGTCTTTTTCAATCTTTAGTAGTAGAGGTAGGTAGTTGAGTTTATACAGGTTCTTAAAAGTACCGTCTGTTATGATTCCTAAATATTTTATCTTAGATTTGACCTGAAGGAGCGAACAGAGAGTCCTTGTGGATAAGCCTGGCTTAGATAATGGGAGGAGCTCGCTTTTAGTCCAGTTTATTTTGTAGCCAGAAAAGCTGCTGAAGCCGTCAATTAGGTGTAGCAAGGCTTTGAGTGATGTTTCCGGATTAGTTAAAAACAAAAGTATATCGTCAGCAAACAACGCAATTTTGTGTGTAGTGTTCCCTATTGGGATTCCCATTATGTTGGGATCTTCTCTGATTTGTTGAGCCAAAGGTTCCAGGATGAGAGCAAAGATCAGGGGCGACAGGGGGCACCCCTGTCTTGTGCCACGCCCAATAGTGAAGGAGCCAGATACAGTTCCGTTGGTGCTCACTCTGGCCCTAGGTTTATGATATAAAAGCCTCACACAGTTTGTAAAATAATTACCAAAATTAAGATGTTCTAGAACTTTAAACATGTAGCACCACTCAACACGATCGAATGCCTTTTCGGCGTCCAGCGAAGCAATTACAGGTGTATCCTTTGAACTTCCCGCCTCTGATATGATGTAGAAAAGGCGTTTCAGATTGTCCATCGAGGATCTGTTTTTTATTAAACCAGTCTGATCATTGTGAACATTTGCCATTGCCTTGGCGAAAATCTTACTTTCCACCGCGAGCAAAGAAATGGGACGATAAGAGCCCATAAGTTCGGGGTCTTTCTCTGGTTTGCAAATTAATGTAATGAGGGATTCTCGTATTGTTGGAGGCAATGTCTTTCTTGTCAATTGAGTGGCGGTACATATCCATTAAAGGGTTCATCAAGTGGCTCTGGTATTTTTTATAAAATTCGGGTGTGAACCCGTCTATTCCAGGGGCTTTTCCGGACTGAAGAGACATTAAAGCTCTTAGAATTTCATTACTAGTTAGTGGTTGTTCTAAAACATTTTGGTCTAAGAGTGATATTTTTGGTAAATTCAAGGAGGATAGAAATTTCTCACATTTATCTGCCGTGTTCTCGCACTCCGAAGAGTATAGATTCTCGTAAAATTTTTGAAAGCAGTTAATTATCTCTTTTGGGTTGTATGTGGTGGAGTTATCAGGTTTTTTAATTTTCTGTATCATGGAGGTGGAGATTTGTTTTTTCAGTTGCCGGGCCAATAGTTTGTTTCCCTTATCCCCTAGTTCGTAATACCTTTGTCTAGTTCTAAGAAGTGCTTTCTCTGTCTTGTAGGTGTTCGATGCATTATATTGGTTACGTTTTCTTAAGAGTGCCCTGTGTATGCCTTCCGATCTTGTCTTAAGATGTTCCTTTTCCAAGCTCTTTATTTCTGCTTCTAAAAGTTCCAATTCTTTCCAATATTCTTTTTTCCTGTGACTTGAGAAAGAAATTATTTGTCCTCTCAGGTAGGCCTTTAGGGCTTCCCAAAGGATAGAGGGTGACGGAGCAGTTTCAGAGTTAGTCTCTAAAAATAATTTAATATGGGAGGTGATATATTTATCAAATTCTGGATTGTGTAGTAGCGCGGGGTTAACTCTCCACCTATAAAATTTCTCAACGTTGTCTTTAGGAAGCATTAACATAGAAATGGGGGCGTAGTCTGACATTACACGGGGTAGATATTCGCAGCTGCTAACCCTGTGAACCATTGTCATAGATATAATGAAATAGTCTATTCGAGTGAAGGAGTTATGCACTGGCGAAAAGAATGAGTACTCCTTTGTTTTTGGGTGTGTGTATCTCCATATGTCACAAAGCCCCAGGTCCCTCATATATGAGTTAACTACTTTTCTCGATCTGCACTTCATTGGGTTTTTATCAGAAGAGCGATCCAGTTTAGTGTTTAGGGTCAAGTTAAGATCGCCGGCTATAATTATATCCCCCTCTATTTCAGATAGTTTTAAGAATAGAGTTTGGAAGAAGTTCAAATCGTCATGATTTGGGGCGTAAATGTTAACCAGGGTAATAGCCTCTGATAGCACCTTACCCCTTACCACTATAAATCTTCCACCTGGGTCACGTTCTACTTTTTCTGGTATGAAGGGAAAATGTTTGTTTATAAGAATGCAAACTCCTCTGGAGCTAGAGGTAAAGGAGCTGAAGAATAACTGGCCACCCCATATCTTGCCTAGTTTTTCGTGTTTTATTTTTCTTTTATGTTTAAATGAGTCTCCTGTAGGAAACACATCTGTCCTGTTTCTCTTTAAATAAGTAAGAATTTGTTTCCTCTTCACTGGGTTATGTATGCCATTAATATTCCATGATAATGACCGCCAAATTGTCATTAAAAATGGTGTTGAATGTATTTAGGACCTAAATATTTCCCTGGCATGAATGTTGGTGTGAGGGCGACCCAAGTTGGTAGGTAATTTTCTAGCGTTGGATTTAAGTTTAGCTGTACTGCACCAAAATGAAGTTCTTATGACAAAAATAAGGAAAGAGAAAATTAATGAAAATAAACGTGAGAATGAGGGTTGCGGGATGTTGCCGCTTTTTATCCCCCTGAGGGGTTGCGGGGCTTACTGGGGCCAAATCCAGTTCTACTCATGGGCGTAGGCCAGGGTTCACCCTGAAGGAGTCGCCAGCTCATTGCAGGACCCTTACTGATGGCAGTGGCTGCCCCACAGGGTGCCAACTGCACATCAGGAGCGATTCTGGGGTTCAGTATCTTGCTCAAGGATACTTCGGCATGTAGCTCAGTCCCGCCCGGGGGAGCTGGGGATTCGAACCAGTGACCTTCCGATCACTGGTCCACTAGCTCTACCCACTGAGCTACAGCCCCAAAGCGGAAAAAAAAACGAACGAACGAAACGTGAGAATGTATATAAAGAAAACACTTTCCCCCCTCCCTCTTCCCTCCCCCATCAACCCCCTTCCCTGAACAGTGGGAGTTGAAAATCACCCAAAAGAACACATGCGCGAGTTTGTACACCTCCTTACTACACATAAAGCGCATTGATAGGTGGTAACGTAACAGTGGTCTCCGTATTATGTACTGAATGAATATTCACAACATAAAGGTTAAAGGTTAAATAGAGACATGTTGCAACTAGGAGACATTTAGTATCAGAACTCCTTATTTCCTGACTAATAAACCATACAAAGTCGATATAAGCCTGGCCAATAAATTCAACCAAACAGCCTCAAATCAGAAATTCACAACATCACATAGGCTAGTGAGTATTATGTCAATAAATTCAAATAAGATCGTAGCGTTTTTATCAAATTAGACATTATAAGTTCAAGGGTCGTGAAAAGACGATTTACAGTAGCCTGTATAAATGAACCGAAGTTGTGGATAGAGAAAATTAGGTAACTTACCCTCGTGACCTGCTATTTATACGAACAGAAATAAAAAGAAGAACATCGGAGTGGCGTAAGAAAGAAAGAAAAATGGCACTTAATATTATTATCATGTCCATTGTTTATCCTTGAGAAAAGACAAAGAGACAAAACTGTTAATCATCCCATATCTCCTCGACTGGGTGGACAGTAATCCAGCGATAACTGGGCTGTGTCCATCCTCCCTCCGGTTAAATAGTCTCACCAGCAAAAAGTCCCGGAGACTTAAAAGTTTATTCACAACGATCGTGCAGGCTTTGCTGTAATGTACTTACTCCAATATAGGTGCCAGGGTCAGGGGCGGGCGCCAAGAGAGCCTGCTCGTTACTCAGCCCATGCAGAGTGTTAACTGCTGTTGAATAAATGGGGAACAGGTAGTCTCCGGGTATTTCTGTGACCAGTGCGCAGTGGACAGATTTTCGGCAAATTTACGGGCTTCATCTGGGTCTGTGTAGGTTAGATCCTTACCAGCGTGTTTCAGGAGCAGTTGAGCGGGATAAACCAGCCGATACTCCACTCTTTTCTCCTGCAAGATTTTTTTCATCTCGTTGAATCTTCGCCGTTTCTGCTGAAGCTCAAATGAATAATCCGGGTAGAGTCGGAAGATGTTGTTTTCATGTCGCAGCGTACCCAGCTGTCGCGCCGCTGTCAAGGCCCACTCCTTATACTGATACCGGAGGAACTGCATTATTATCGCCCGCGGTGGTTGACCCGGCTTCGGCCTCGGCGCGAGTGATCTGTGGGCGCGCTGCAGCTCCACTCCGTTTGGAAAGTTGTCAGCTCCCTGGATATTTTGCAGTAGTTTCTCCACATATTTGGTGGGGGAACCTCCTTCGCATCCTTCTGGTAGTCCTGTCAAGCGGAGGTTGCATCTCCTGGAGCGGTTTTCCATGTTGTCCATCTTCGCCCTCAAATCCTGCACAGTTTGCTCCGTCTGGGCGAGGCGCCTGGACAGGTTATCTACGTCGCCGTCAAGCCTGTTGAGACCGCCTTCCAGGTCTTCTTGTTTCTTCTCAATGAGTGTTGTTTTATGTTGCAAAGTTTTTAGAGTCGAGTTTAAATCCTCAATCTTGCTAGTTATCGCTTTGTTGCCCTCGACAATAGCAGCCATTATTTCGGCTGAGCTATATTCCCGTTCAGTATCTTCTCCCTGCTCAGACATGGCGGGTAGCGTGGCTTTAGCTTGTTTGCTAGCTGTTGTAGTAGCTGCGCCCGGTTGTCTTCTACCTGTCGTCTTCCTCGTTTTAGACATGTATGAGGATGAAAATCCGTCCCTGATGTATTTGGCAAGCGGTTCATGCTTTAATTTTAGACTATCAGTACATATGAATCGTTATTTTAATCAATAAATATGGAGCTCACATCGACACATCTGTCCTCTAGCTTGCCATCACGTGACCCCCCCACTAGTTAGCCAATTTCCAGCAGACTTCACCATACTCGCAGACAACTGTAAATACTATCAAACCGCGGCGACTCTTACCTGTGGCTCGGGTGCAGTTGCTGGGTCCCGTATGGGTGGGACTGATCCTTTTACGAGGGTCAGTGTCGAGGCAAAGCCAGCTTTGTACTGAACCTCGTTACTGAAGCAGTCCGATGTGAATTGGTTAGCACACACATATAAGCCAACACGAACCGCAGCCGGCAAGTTGTCATTACAAAATAAAACGCAAACACTGTCTCTTCTGGTGTTCTGTAGCTGGGACAAAATATAAGCACTTATGCTGATTTATACAACCAATAACAGAGCAATTTGTGTGTCTAGCTCTGAGTGACTATTGTGTCTAGCGTAACACTGCTATCTTACTGCTGGACACACCGAACTTTACCTTGGCGATGAACGCCCCCTTCTCGGATATCTCCTATCACCGCACAGAGGAGGCATATGTAAATGACTCCTTTCGCTACGTAACGAAAGGAGCTGAATCTGAACAGCCTGTAGGAGTGCTGTTTTACCAGTGGGTGGGCTGCAGAGACCATGCAGGAATCGCTTATTTTCCTCATTCTGGGAGTTGGCAGGCTCAGGGATGACCTCTATATATGTAGAGACCAGAGAAAACGTGTTTTTCATTATATGGGACCTTTAAAACCTTTGACCTGACCTAATAAACGTGCAAAATGAAATGTGCAATAGAATGAATAAAATGTATATTAATCAAATAAACTGCTACATTTGGCTGTTCCTTCTCATCCAGTGAGTGCAATAAGAACACATATATGAAGTCACGTTGTAATATATTTTTAGTGTGCTGCCCTCTAACTGGCACACAACATCCCCATCAGTGGTTGTATTTTAGCTCTTGGTATTTGGTATTTGGAGTTTGACTTTTCACCCAGATGTAGCTGCTCAGTGTTGAAACAGAGCAGCTCACTGAGTTAACCATGTAAAGTTTACCTGTCTTATTAGAGGCCAAACAAAGTATAAAGTAAAGGATTTCTTCCTTTAATGCTATCTATAGTTGATAGTTTTTCATGACAGCAAAATCATCATTAAGATGTTGAGGAAATAAGTTATTATATTTATTTCATATTGATTCAAAGAAAGGTTTAAAACGAAATTAACAGTTATATTTAAACTGGAAAAGAAAGAATGAAGAAAAGGTTATTGACAAAACTGTTTGAGAGATGACAGGAAACAGAATGAGAGAGGGGGGAGTGGCACACAACCAAGGGGCCACTGCAGCAGGGACAAAGTCTCTGTAGATGGGACAGCCGCTCTACCAACTGAGCTAATCGGCACCACATTAATGTTTTACTTCACACTGATCCCTATGATCAGTAATCGGCCCCAAAAATACTGATTGGGGCACCCTTTGTAACAGATCTTTCCATTCTGGATCCAGTTCGAAGGTGGCAGAATATTAGCCAAAAACAATTTCTGACACACTCGTGTAATGTTAGCGTCTTCTTAAAAATTACAGTAAAGCCCCATTGCCACTCTTTATGCATGTGGGTTATATTGTCCAGACAGCGTGTAGCCAACTGTAGATGTAGCTTTGAATGTATTGACTCTACCACCACTTTTTATCCTTCTTCATGGCCCACAATCAGTTAACCCAGAGCCTAATTATCAGAATGACAGATGCAATATAACAATTTACTATCAATCTGCCAGGGAACTGGGCAGAGGCAAACAGTATTAGACACAGTTGTTTCAATGAAAACAGTACAACATGGCCTCATAGCTCAGAATACAATGTTTAAAAATGCAACTAATGAACGTGTGAATTATGAGTGCTTACACAGAAATTATAAAAGCAATAATACGATGAAGGTGCAGTTTTACTTGAATTACGGAACTAATCGCATTACACTAGTCATTATAGCAAAAAAGTAATCTCAGTACCTTAATGGATTACTTTGTTTCAAGTTAACCCCAACAAAAGCAGCTACTCATCTTTAGATGCTGACTGCTGTTTTGACCAGTTGAATTTGGGCAGTTGTATCACTTATGTCTATTTTTACATTACAATTATTACTGTATTACTGACAACATTTTTAAATCCAAATTAACTGTATGTTTTTGCTGTTCAGCAATACCAACAGAGTGGAAACTGAACTAGTTGACCAGCATGTCATGTCAATCTCAGGAGTTGGAAGCTCCAAGTCAAACCCCAATGTAGAACTATTAGGTTGGAAAGCTTACGACAAGACACTATAGCTGAATAGTTAAATCTTACTTTATAGATATTACCATGAAACTTCCCCTGTTGATTACTTACATCTGTGAGTCTGAACATGATGGAATGCTGTGTAAAACATAAATAAAAATAGAATACAACAATTTGCAAATCCAACCAAAGATGTAAGGTTTAATGACATTTTATAGGATGTCTTCAAAGGACACTTGTTGTTGGTCAAAAATTTGCCATTCTCTTGGTACAAGACGAAAGGTCACAGCTGTGAATGTGCATTGCAAATTTCAAAACAATCTGACCAGTGACGGACAGACCAGATCAAAAAACAAGCAAAGTAATACAAAAAAATAAAAAAATAAATAGCAACAATAACAACAGCAACAAGCTGCACGCCATTACCGAGTACAATTTGATCACTGGCAATCACTCAGAAGCAGCCAGAGTCCAATCTGCTCATCAGAGAAGTAGTGATCCCAAAGTGACTTGTTATTTCTCAAAGCAGTACCTCCAATCAGAAGCAAGCCAGGCTTCTCATTAGGACTCTTAGATAGGCTTCCTACTGACATAACATTCACCATGGGTGATAAGATTGCATTCAGATAGAGCAAAACTGCATCGCATCCTGCCTGACAAACACCCTTTTGGACAGACATAAAGTGACAAGTGCAATTAAATATCTGCCATACCCATATATGAAGTAACTGCTGATAGTTTTCAGGAAACCCCAAATTACAGGTAAACATGAGATAGTGGGTCATTTGGTCAACTGCTCTTGAATGCAAAGTGGTTGTTTCCAATGATAAAGCTCACTAATGTTCACTCCAAAGGTTCATACGACATCGAACAGGGCACCAAAAAAAAACAAAAAACTGCACCATTAGAGAAACTGAGCTTCATCTCATCAACTGTTTGACAGAATAATGTTGCACAATCTTAGCCATAGCAGGGTTGACAGAACAAGCAAGATTTCTGAAGCCTATCACAAAACATGAAACTACCAGTGTGGCCATCAGCAGGTTTAGCAGAAACTATAATAGTGCGATACATGGAGCAGCATGACTGGCATCATTTGTAAAGATGGTTTCTTTTCATCAAATCACCTTTGATGCTGCTAAAAATTAAATTAATAATGTGGTCTGAGAGGGAAAATTACTAACATGGTGGCTTCAGTCAAGATGAAAGTTGGGTAATAGTGTGAGAATTGAATTTACCCAATGTAGCATGGAGAAACTAATCACACTCACGTAAATCAAAGACTAAATCAAGTTTAATGATCTTGACAGCATGTGTTTTACGGAAAATGTTTGCTTTCTAATTGTTTTTATTCAACAACATATACACATGGACAAACTTGAAAAATGAAAGTGAAAAACTTAACTGTCAGGTCAATCAGATCACCTGTGCAGTAAGCTCAGGCTAGTTGGGGCTAAACTGGCAAAAGACAATTGTTTTGCTTCAGCTTCTATAACTCTCATCTGTGATGGAATGAGTGAAGCACGTACTACTTTGTAACAAAAACATTCATGAATTTTAGTTCAGTAATGAATTTATTATGAGACTTCTAAAAATATGACAGTATTTGACATAACATCAAAAATGTTAATCTTTAACTGTTAAAAACATTATGTTGATGATTAAAGTTCGAATAAACCAAAATTCTGGCCAGATCTTGCACCTTCTGGTTTTCACACTGGCTTAATTTTCAGATATACTTTCTATATGATCCATCCTCAGTTGTCCACCAAGAGATACTTGCAGCTAGTTACAGTTTATGCTTGATAGAAATCTCAGTGCACTCATGAGGATCGAACTGACTTTTTTGAGATAAAGAAAATGTATATGTATATGTAATAAACAAAAGTATGCAGCCTGCTGTTAGTTCCACCTGATCTAGGAACTAAATGCCAATGCCCTACAACAGGTGTTCTTGACTGTTTACAGAATGCTTTCAGAGATGGTGACAATCAACCATTTTAACAGCTTGTGGGAAAGATCATTAATTGACATTTTCCCAAATTTAGCAAATGTAGTGTTTCTTTTTTTCAGATTTGCTAGTTTCCCATGGCAGGAGTGTTACTGGGAGGGGACATGTATAAAGCTTTATGGCACGTGATGTAGCAATGAATGAGAAAGCCAGGAAAACAATGGCCACACTCGTTGTTTATCATGAAATAACGAAACATTAATAGAAAAACTCCATTGCATCGCTATTCAACTATACTGTTCAGGGGGGCACATTTTCAGAATTCTAAGTTCTGAGGGGCCAGATATTTCCCTGAGACATTATTCTTATTATATATGTACACTTTACACAACATGCCACAACATTTTAAACTTTCATTTTTCTACATTTATTATTTTTTCTTAAACTAAAGCTGTAATATGGCCCCAAAAGTAAAAACATATCTGAAACTATTCTATAACACATCATGTCAAATTGTTCATTTTTTACTTCGCTTACCTAGCTACACCATAGCATTTCCTTTGAAGCAATCCACACACTTTGCTTACACTAGTTGAACTTGACCATTACTAGAGCTTGAAACTGAAGAAAGAAATCAATATGTACGATGAACATATTTTTACGGAGAAAAAAAGGGCCAATCTTCTCCCTGAGCTCAAAGACTCTCTTGAGGGCATTTATCCTAGTTACCCAATGAGCATCACTATGTAAGAGTAAGTCACAATGCTCAGCTGACATGTTGGCACGTAATTTACAAAGCAGCCTGTGTTGAAGACTGGATGTTGATCTGATACAGTTAATGATAGACATAACTCAGTCCATAGTATTTTCAACTCACCACTGAGTCAAGCGCACAGCACACTCTGGGGGATGAGGCATGCGGTCCTCCCTCATGCGATACAAGTATCGATACACTGGCGGCAGATACAGATATTTTTAATTTAAAAAATAAGGCGCTGTAAACAGATTTCCCTGCCAATTTCCCTTCCCAGTATCACTTCATCATGGCTCCTCGTGGTGGCGCTTATCACATGAATGAGGGGAACTTGAACGGAAGTTAACTGGTCGAAGAACAGGAAGTTTACAGTGGTATAATGGCAGACAGCAATGTGAAGAAAATCAGGATAGCTCTGGCCACGAAGACTCAGAATACATCCTCAGCTGAGTCTCCTCAGAAAGTAGAGCAGACTCTGGCCCTTCTCAACGAGGTTAGAGTGTATTGTCTGTGTAGAGTAACAATGTACAGTTTTGGCTGGGGCAGTGCAGTCCACACAGAAGCTGATGTAGTCTGTTTAATATTCTGTGTGACCATCAATGTCATCCCCATGCAGCTCACAGAGTGCATGCCAGTCAGTTACCTCTAAACATTGCTGAAGTGTCTCATAGGCCTCCTCTGACCAACTCCTTACTGTGTTCATGGTCACAGGCTGCCTTTCCACTAGAGGCACATAACAGACTTTGAGCATGACCAAGTTATGATCAGACCTACTCAGAGGAGGGCGGGAGGAAGAGCTTATGCATATTTAATGAAGTCATACAGCAATTCCATTGTAATTTCCTGTCTGTTCGAACAGATCACATACTGGGTAATGTTGGGCAGGGTTTTCGACATGGTAACACCCAAAGTCAACCGAGGTAGTTATGGGGGCACTGGGGTGTTGAGTTTGGAGTCAAGCTTAAGTAGAAAGAACACACACACACACACACACATATATATATATATATATATATATATATATATATATATATATATATATATATTTATATATTTATATATATTTTATATATGTATATATATGGCTTATTTATAAAACCGTTGTTGGAGTGGAAAATCCTCTTTAAGCAAAGTCTATACTTGATCTAAGTGATTTTCCTGGTTATGTTCATTGTTATGTATTTTAGGCCACACATGCATGTGGTGCACTTAGCATAAGCTTTATGAACATTGTGATAGGAATATTTAGTAAAAGGTTGGTAAAATGTGCAGACTTACAGCCATCATTTTGGGCCACACAACGTCAATTAATCTTTTGATATTGAATTCCTAAGCAACTTTAACCACCCTGTTAATTTGTGAATTTTTCTCATTTGCTTTGAATCCCTTGTTAATTATTTCTTCATTTCTTTTGCCCTCTACACTCATATGTTTGTAAAACACAAATATGTCATTTGCATTGAACTTATCTGTGAAACTGAACACCAATAAACCTAATCACAATAAAAGGTATGAGGAACTAATTGCCAAACCATTCCTTTTTAATATTAGCCACTGTTCTATCTTTCTGCTCCCCCTTATTCACTATTTATTCACTCAAGGCAGTGCACCCGCCAGTGAATAGCATGATGTTATATACTCCAATACAGTGGATGGCGGTGTGGTTTTTTAGTCGCTAAACCGGAAGTAAGTCGACTCGGTCGGCGGAAGTTTATAGTGCGCATGCTCTATGGCACCCCAACTGGACAGCCACCACCACAAATAAAGTCGAATTCTGTGGGAAACACTTCAAACCCTCTCACAGCATCAGAAATCCCCAACATCAGGCTGCAAATGTCAAGTGGACTTTTAGCATGCTGCCCAGTTTCTAATTTATTTCCATGTCATTAACTTAAATGCTAGAATGTAACATGTACAGTATGTTTACATATTTGTGTGCCCTTGTGTGTCATCAGTCCACTGATCCCCAGTTTACTTCACCCTCATCCAAGTGCTTCTTGTCTTCCCATGTGTAGTGTTCTGAACTTTAAAAAAATATGTCCTTATCGTTAAGGAATGTATTTGAATAAATTAATAGTATCACATCCTGTTTCTGGCACTGCCCAGCATGCTGGTGCTCATCTTCCTCCTCTGTGAGTGATACGGTTAGATTAATGGAAAAGAGAAAAAAAAAATACTCAAGAAGATTTCAGGCATCCCGGAAAGACAAATTCTCGTTACTGACAGAAAGTTTTAAATGGAATGGGCATGCTTTTTGTAAAACCTGAGGTAGAGTTGGATAGATTTGTGGTTTTTAGTTTGGTTTTGTTAGTTTTAATAAATTAGGGTTAGTAAGAGATTTTTGGTCAATTTCCCACTGACAATGTTGAAAATGAATGTCCATAAAGTCTACAGTTTGTGCTAATGTTGATGAAATGATGGCCTTTATAGCTACAGAGAGGGAGACATATCAAAGTTTAATGAGTATCAAACTAAACAGAGGCATCACTTAAACCTTTGTGTCATATACTCTGTTGTCTAATTGACAAAGAGGTCTGTAGGTGTGAAGGACAACTAAGATTAACAGTCCCTCTCTCTCTCACCTCTCACTGGTTTACTCAGATTGACTGTCCATCTTTCTCTTGTCCCACCATCCCTTTCTGTGTGTATTTTCTTCTGTGCTCTTGTCATTATTCCTCTCTTTCTTTGCCCTCCTCTCTTCACGTCCAGCTTAGGTGGATTAATCCACCAAGGCCTGGATGGTTTAATTTCTTTTTTGCTTTCTATTGTCCTTCTCTTTCTTTTTTATCGTTTGCTTTTACTTTCTGTCAGAAGACTCTTCCTCCAGCCTCTGGATGGTAGAGAGGAATTACCAGTCTTTTTCTCTTCATGTTCATCATCCCAGGACAATCACTGGTCATTCATATAGACATGAAAGCCTTTGCATATATCAAAGCCAAAACATATAATGCTCCTTAAATATAAAATTGAACTGTCCTCTCTCAGAAGACTAATCCCTACTTTCTCTCTTTGAGTAGCTTTCTTGCTACTTGACTCCACCTCTGCCTAGGTGCAGCTAACGGGCGTTTGCTTCTTAGCATACAAAAGATCAAGAATAGCCTCAAAATTCAGAGAAAGTGCAAGTCGCAAAAGAAAATTTCAAACAAAGAGCGATGTAATTGAAGACCAACTATAGGAAAAGTAGCAGCAGTGTTCAATTTACAAATGCAATTATTAACCTCTTCAGTCAAGTCATTGTCAATGTGCAGCAAGCCAATTGAACATGTCAGAATGATCAACACTACAAGTCAGGATATATGTAGAATAATGTTGCAATGATAAATTAATGGTTAATGACTTTACATGGAACGTTTTTTTAAAGAACATTCAATAGCCCAGGGGTCTTCCTTATCCTCCAACCTGAGGTCATGGGAGTTTGCCCATCCAGTCTTCATTTGTTCTTTGGACTTAACTACAGAGTGTCTCCCAGGAACTACTGTGGGGGGTACTGCAGGAGTATGAGGTCCTGGGGCCATTGCTACGAGCTATCAGGACCACAGAGGTTCCCCTTGGTGGACTGAAAGCACTGCTGGCGAAAGGGACGTCTGGAATACCCTACTGAGCCTGCTGCCACTGCGACCTTGCCCCGCATAAGCCAATGATGATGGATGGAAGGATGGAAGTGTCATCCCTTGCAAGTGATAATGACATTTTTTTTATATTAATGCTTACAAATTGTATAATGTAATGGATTACCTGTCTAACGTCAGTTTCAGTAGACTGTCAATTCAGATAATTATCTGAGTAGGCTATTTTAGTAATAATTTTAAAAGTTGAATCCAAGCACAAACTAACACAGCTCAAACTCTCGCCACAGCATATGATGGACCACTGATCCAATAGAAGTCCACATGGTTTGTGAGGGTGATGGTTTGTCTCCCCAAGGCGGGAAGTGCCTTGTGTATGAAGGAACAGTACCAGCAGGGAGCAACAATGACAAGAATAAACTTCATGTTAGCAGGAGGTTGGTAATGGTTGTGCACTTTGTTCATGGGACCATCACCCAGGTGACCACGGTTTGAGTCCTCTGTAAGTCACAAACTCAGTTCTGACTGTTTTTCAGGAAGTAAACCTTATCGTTTCCTAAATGTATCCAGGTACTTTTGGTGCCTTTATTTGGAAAATGTAACTGGACATATCGTGTTCCTTTTTGATAAGTTGACAACAGAGGAGACCATGGTTTCATGGGTAGGTAGGGCCAAATCCCAGTCAGTGGAACAGTCACTGCTGGGTCTATTATGTATTACACTTAACATTGAGTTTGTGTTGCGTTCCTAGAAAAGTAAATGACAATAAAACCATTATAAATGTTGGTGTACTAGTGCTCCATAAGGATGTCCACTACTATTTCTGTTATGTCAAAGCAGTTATCTCATCTTGATGCAGAAACACATTATTTTACAGTCTGTGTGTCAATATCAGCTATCTTGTGAATAAAATAATAAATAAAAAATACAATCACAGGCAAAACAGTAGTCCCATATGTGTTTGCCCTGTGATGTGTGTGTGTGTGTGTGTGTGTGTATCTGTGTGTGTCTGTGTGTGTCTGTGTGTGTGCACATATTGCTGTGTGTGCATTTGTGTGAAAACCACAGAGATCAAGACAGAGCACAAGGTTGCAAGAAAAAGAGAGGGCAAGAAACAGAGATCACAGGTATTGATTTTCTTACTTTTAGTGTAGGTGAGAAGGCAGGCAGGGATTTACCTGACGGGAAGAGAGCAAGAGAAAAGGTTGTTAGAAAACAATGAACACACACACACACACACACACCACACACACACACACACACACACACACACACACACATGCACACACACATCCAGAGGTAGCTTGCTGTGGGGTATGGCAGTGACAACTGAATTATGGATTTCTGTAATGTGGAGGACAGAGAGAGAGGTCCAGAATCAGCTTGGCTTAGCTTAACAAGTGTATTGTCAAACTGATATACTACACACACACACACACACACACACACACACACACACACACACACACACACACGCACACACATGCAGGCAATACAGTATTCCCTTTAAAGTCTCTAAAATGTGTGTGTGTGTGTGTGTGTGTCTGTGTCTGTGGAGGACCACAGAGGGACTGGGAGCTTCTGCATGTGTTCACTATTAATTTGGAAGGTTCCCAACTGCATGAACTGGCCTGAAAAAAAAAAAAAAACCTTCATCATTCCATTCATTTTCTAAAATACTCATCCTCCTCTCAATCCCTGCCTGCAGTATGTCAGAGGCATGGTAACAGGCTAGACAGACTTTTGCTCTTGCATTCACACCTTAGGCAATTTAGAATTTTCAATTTTCTTGTGTATCTTTGGTGGAAACTCAAACACACAGAACATGGAAACTCCACACAAAAAATTCAGTTCCCAGGATGTAAACTCAGCCCTATCGACTCAGTGGAAAGCCGTTATTGCAGTTCTGCGCTCAGTGCCTTGTGGTCTAGTGGATAGTTCTCTCATGCAGTACTACAGTAAAATCCAGCCTGTCTTCATTAGAAACAAAAGGTATGTTTCAAGTTAGGTGGTGAGTAAATATAAAAGCAGCAAAGGAGAAAGTGAGAAATCAGAGAACAGGGAGGAGGTGGGGGAGGTTCTTTTGGTAACTGATGTAAGTAACATAGTTACTTACATCAGTTACATAACAAACATGATGTAAGTAACATAGTTAGTTGAGGCCAAACCACTTGTTTAGCCTAAACTCAACTAAACTACTAGCGTCATTGTTCATGTATGTTCATGTATGTAAGGAATATGACGAACCAGGAAACAAGGAGAATGATCCAGTTGTTGGGGAGATTCTTTGCATGTCAGATCAGTAAAATATTTTACACCCTTGAAGGGGAAAAACGGTTTAAAAAAACAACAAACAAAAACAAAAAAAAACAAAAAGCTCATACTAAACCAAAATCATCTGACCAGTCTCAGTCCATAAAATTTAACTTGTCACGTATGACAGCTGTAACAGTAGATATCCTTTAATGTAATTTCAACAGTTGCTATTTAAGTTTACCAATTGCAATCCGGAAAATGCCAATAAATGATATGGAAAACATGATGTAGATATGCTAACAGACACATTCCATCATCTCTCTTTGGTCATGTTTTGTTACTCATTCATTCATGTTCCATTTTCTCCATTTTTGAGTTGTTTCACATCACTTAATTCCTTGCCTTGTGTCCTCCCATCTGTGTGATTTCCCTGATTGGTTCCTCGGTGTCTAGAGTTCCAGCCTTAGTTTTCCATGTGATTCCTTGCTACTGCTGCTGACCATGCCTTTGGGGATTTGCTTGGCTTCACTGATGTGTACTGAACTCGCTTTTGGCAAATTAAGAAATGTTATCTTAATCAGGATTTGGTCTCAGAGTTGTGAATTTAAGGCCAGTTAACTGCGTTCATCAGTCGTAACAGTAATCATTGTTACTATCAAACAAAAACAAGTCAAGTTCTGCTTTTGTAATTCAGCAGAATAAAGTTAATTTTGGCATTGTGGTCAAGTTGTGATCCTGGACCCAAAACCAAAATATTAATAATACAGCAGTCAGCCTGATCAGCAAAGGAGCTGAACGATGCCACACAACCACATGCAGAAAGAAGAAATGATATAACCTAAGGTTAGATGCTACAAAACGTGACAACCAAAGTAGTTCATGATGACAGGTAGTTAAGGGTATGTGACAGTCATGGAAATATTTGGCGAGCGGCCTGCATAAAGATCCTGGGAGTTGTCAGATTAAGACCCTTACAGTAGACTGAAATGTTTAGGTTTGTGTGCCATAATTTGTGCCAATTAAAGTTTAAAAAACTAAAAACTCTCAGCAGCTTGGCAAGCCATGATGATTATGTTGATCTGTTGGAAAGTTTTTTTTAATTATTTTTATTATTATTCTTTGTCATATTCAACATAAACATCAGGGAAAAAACTCCAGCTGATTTCTTTCCATGTTTTCACATGCCATCTGAAGAATTACTGGACGTTCTGGCCAAAGGTGTCCACACCTTCGTTCTTTCAGTGAAATGCCAAAGGAGAGGGAAACAATTTTCAAGCGCTATTGTCTGGGAAGAGAATGTTTTCGATTACTGCTACACTATATCCTGCACTGCACTGGTCACTCTGACCACAACATGGTCCATCTGATTGTTGCTGATAGGCATAAAAGCTGTGTCGACCCGTTGTGACATCAAAACAGCAACAACAACCAATATGGATAGCAATAATATGTCTCTGATCAAATAATAGTTGTGACCACTGTCTTTATATCACACCTTAGATCTGGCATAGTGTGACCATTCAGCATGACCTAACAACTGTTTTTGCAAAGACCATGTGTGTTTGTGTGTGTTTTGACATTCTTAACTTGTCTACTGTCAATTTTCTCAGTTGTCTTTCATCTACTGTTCAATTTAGAAAAAGGTGTGTGTATATATGTGTACACCCATGTGTGTATGTGCCGGTGTGTGTGTGTGTGTCTAGAGCAGCAGGATAGCAGTCTCAGTAGCCTAGGGATAAAGTGTGTGAGAGGAGATAAGGATGACACACAAACACTCTGTTGAATTGTACATTTTATTCTGTTACTTTTCAACACACACACACACACACACACACACACACACATACACACACACACACACACACACACACACACAAACACACATGCAGATAGCTCTTGCACACAATAGTACCATAAAACAAACATTTGCACTTTCCTCAATTCACTTACCTTCAAAAACGTGCATGTACACACACACACACACACACACACAGACACACACACACACACACACACACAAGTTACAAAGTAATCTTCAATAACCCAACACTCAACTTGATGTTTGTGTGTTTGAGTGAGGGCACAATACTTATGTCCTTGCATACATGTATCTGACGGTGGTTAAAAAGATGCAAAGGCACAGGCAGAAGCAAATAACACCCACGTTGATAGATAATAAGGTAAATGTTGGATTATTACTGCAAAAGTGTATGGTGTACAGTTGCTTTGCAGAAAGCTGAAATGAATCTGTGTTGATTAACTTACCATGGACACAGCTATACAAACCTTGTGATTCAGTGTGTTTTATGAAGGAATGTCACATAAATATCTAATAATGCTGAATCAATAAATCCATGTTAAGATTATTAATGGCCACAACAATTATGAGAAATATTCTCATGTTTGATTCACTAAACCAGTCATTCACAGAGACTGAACATTGTATTTAGGCCACCAAATAAATTAGCAGATTTTATTCAAAGATTTATATCTGTGGAACACCTTTGAGCCACAGGAGGAAAGCTTGTTCGCATATCCAGTGTTTATTCTGTGATTCAGGAGGCCTTGGAACACAGAACTGCTCTGGGAGGTCAGGAGATTAGAAAAAGTCATGGAATGCAACAACAATCCACAGTAGCTGGAGCATATTGAGTAACGTCTGAATGCTGGTTGGTCAAACTATACAAAACTACAAGTGTCTTCACAAACAGAGCATCTTTAATTGACATTTATTCACCAATTATAATAATCACTCAAAATTAGAAGGGGGAGGCACTTAGAAACAGCTGTCCAGGGTTTGCAGTGCACTTTCTCTCCATCTGTCTGTATGTCTCTTTCTCTGTCATTGACTGTCCCTTCATTTCCCTGTGGTTTCTCTTCTGTCTATGGATTGCTACAGCCACGAAGAGCAGCAGGCTAAGAAACAGAATTAAGTGACATGCTGTGTCTGTCTATTGATCAGTCTCCTCCATATTTAAGAGTAATATAAGTCATTGTGTTTTCATTGCCTAAGAATGAGCTGGAGCAGGTTCCCCTCCATGGTGGTCACCATATTGCAACAGCATGTTTCTACAGTAGCCCAGAATGGACAAATCTGGCACTAGTAAGAGCCTTTCGAGTTTTGCTGGCTGCCAGAAATAACCGGTTTGGAAGATGAAGAAGAAGAGCAAGGAGTTGCTGTTTCCTGCTAAACAAATTGTTTTGTGAGAGGTTTGGAATCACAATCTGATAAAATGTTTGCAGAGCGACACTGAAGTGTCCTGCTTTCTACCGGACAGTTAAGAGCAGTGTTTCCCACATATTGACTAATTTGTGGTGGTGCGCCACAGAATCTACACCAACCGCCACGTATTGCATTTCTTCTTCTTTTTTTTTAACGCTACTTACAAACGCAGTGTATTCGTTCGGCTGCATTTCCTTTCCCTACTCTCCCTTCGTCTCACTGTCACTCACACGTCTCACACACACACAGCCCCTCCCCTCCTTGCACACCGCGTGTGTCTCCATGAAAACGAGATCATCCGTTGAAGTAAAAGCGTGGAAGTTCGATACACACGGCCCTAACAATAGAGGGGCCTGCATGTAAACCAAAGCCTGGAAACAAAGGAAAGAGTGCAACCCCAGTGTCACACCTAGTTGCTAGAGTTCCCCATGTTTGAAACTCAGTTTTCCCATTGGCTGAAAGCGCACCTGAACACAGACAGCCTGATGCATGGATGCTTTAAGAACAGCTGAGGCCTCAACTCATTGCTGTCCCATCCTAACGTCTTGCTGGAAGCAGTAGCTTCTGCCGGCAGAGCTGTTATTAAAAGGAAGCATGCTTGTTTGTTTGTTGTTGCTTGAGTTTTCTTTAGCTGCTGTAGTTGACTGATAGTAGTAGTGGTTTGGTTTGAGGGTAGTGCTCCATATATTTAATTCATATGAGTACTTTTAATTATTAAATTACATAACCAAACCTGCCGCACCTTTGTATTGTATGTTTTGGCATACCAATGTATGCCAAAACATACAGTTTTCAATATTGAGTTTGGCAAACCTAAAATTTCCCCTGTGCTACACAAGGTCTAAGTGGTCTGTATGCCTTACACTTTTACAGTCCACATGAGAACTTCTCATGTAACCAAGAAGATATGTGCTCATGTAAGCCGAAAGCTTAAGTACAGACAGACTTGATCATTAACCTATTTTCATTGTTGATTGTTTAAACACTTTGGTGTTATCGTGTTGAGAAATGTTTAGTTAACATTTAATACAACAGTAAGGACTATACTTTGCGTTTTTTTATTTGAAAGAACACCATCCGCTACAGCTACATAAAAGAACACAAATGATAGAGCAGCCCAGATAAATACACAAAGGCGAAAACAATACAAACAATGTGCAAGCTGTGGTTTCTGCCGTAGCAGCATTCATAGCAACCACTATAGCAACGCGGCAGCGTCTATAGCAGCCACCATAGCAACAATATCATACGTAACAACCCCACAATTTTCTTGCGAAACCTGCAATAAACTTTATAAAACTAACAAACTTAAGAGCAGATACATTTACTGAGCGAGGATTATGGAAATAAAGTGCATATTTCTGGATAAAAATATCATCAAAACACATTTTCATACATTACCTAAAATATTGCATTTTTCACTGGAAATAAAAGGAATGGCAGCCATGTTTTTAATTCTTGCACTCAGAAAGTTGACGGTCATGTGACATGGACGCAGGCAATACAAAAAAGAAAAGGCCCCAAAAATTGTAGACATTTCACAACTTAAGAGGTGTTATTGTGAAAGTGCTACATTTTGCCCTGTGGACCAACATAGCTATTATACATTTTCATTTGAGACTGGGTTGACTATGAAGCCTGCTACTGCTCCCTAGAGGCTACAGTATTACTGCAGCCCACTATACAAACGTGTTAACAAGAATAAACTACACAATGATAACTGTGCTTTCCATGTATTTTTCTCTCACAGGGCAGAATATATTGACAAAACAATTTCAGTTTCCAACTCACATAACAGCACGTCTTTTAAGTGTAGAAGAAACATACAAACCTCACACCCGGACTGGGTTCAAACGCAAGACCATCTTACTGTAAGGGACAGTGCTAACCACTGAACCACCATGCACTCATTGAGGGACAAATGGATATTACGAGGATCAGGGTGTTTGATGAGAAACTTAATAGATTGCATAGCATGAGATTGACCCTGAAATAATTTTATGATACAGGGTCACAAATGGGTAAATATTCACATGTGGTATGACCCACTGCCATTTAGCTTATATCAAATAGAAAAATCACAGATTCAAGTTTTATTTACATAGAAATTATTTGAATATTGTGGTGTTAGGTAGTATGTTAATTTGGATTGAATTGGTATAGTTATGTTATTGATAAAATCAGATATGCGTTTGGGAGAAATTACCACAGAAAGAAAAGCAATAGCTTGGAATTGATGATACTTCTACGTCTATATTATTGTGTCATTGAATGGTCTATGATTACTTTTAGCATATTTATTGCTTTGTTGACCCAACAGTGAAACTAAAGCAAAGAGGAGACAGACCTGACACCATCATGAACCTCTTCAACAGATCATTTTACAGACTGATGCAGACAACTGCAGCTAAGCAAATTAAGCTCGGTGTTCATTGTAGATTAAAATCAAAGCACATTGGGCTGCCATTTGCTTGTGTGTATGATGTAGACAGAGACATCTCCCCGTCGACTAATTGTTTTGTGTGTGACAGCACCCTTTGTACACTTCAGCGTTGGACGCTACTCACTATATAAAAGGGTCAGGCAGGGAGCATAGAAAGAGGGAAAGATTAGGGTCAGAATAATTTCCACAGGCAAGGAGAAAAGAGAACAGGCAATAAAGACTGGCTGGAAAATAATACACTGCACTGAGTGAGTCACACACATACACACACACACACACACACACACCATCATTAATAAGAGGTAAATGTATAGCTAAAGTTTGGTTATAAGTAAAAACTGACGAAGTGGTTAATGAATACTGTGTAGTTCGTCTATTAACATTATTTGGATGGCCATTGTAAAGCTTGAAATAATGTTTAACCTTTACAATTACCTAATATATGATAGAAAAATAAATTCATTGTTCTAAAAAATTCTAAAACTTATTTGACATAACAGCTGGTGAGACACATCATCATGGAGAGGAGGAGGTGATCTAAAGCCTGGCTGCATTTCACCAAACAAGATGTGTAATCAGTGCAATGCTACCCATGCTACCAGTGCAATCAACCCGGATGCGAGAGGACGCTGGCGTAAATATCACTGCTTCTTAATTCGTAGCAAAACTGCTTTTTTTTCTGTTGAAGAAAGAAAGCCAAGTTGTCCCTACAAGCTCTAGGGCTGTGCTACTAACTCTGAAGGCTGCACACCTGAACAGCTGGCTCCATGGACTCACCTTTCTCTGCTGATCAGCTGTTAGCCTCGCAGATCAGCTGTTAGCCTAGCAACGCTAACTTTCAAACCGACATACTCAATACTCTGGGCTGTCCATCATCGCTCCGTTAGTCCTCCCTCCACCACAACCTCGGGGTTATTCACCCCCTGATGGTAACCTTGACATTAAATCGGCTGCATTAGCACACTGTCGCCTTGCAACTGCAAGCAGCATGCACAGCTTTTATTGTATGTTTGAGTTGAATATGTTCATGTTCACAATCTTGTGCAGACATCATTTTGGGAAAAAATATAATGGTTGCTTTTGGTGCAGAAGACTGTTTAGAACTCCTTTTTTGCCATTCAATGAACTACTCAGGAATCGGTATGAGAATTGATAAGGAATTGGATTGATAGGCAGAATCGACAATGGCATTGATATTGATAAAAACGTATCAATTCCCACCCCTATTTCTAACTTACTTTCTTCAGTTCACTTTTAGAATTATTTGATTATAAATGCACACAAATGAAAAATAGAGGTACAGGAGAAGATACAGATTTGTACCCATTTAGCCTGAACCGAAAGAACAGCTGCCACAGTTAGTGTAGCACAATGATCAGGGTTGCCTGATTTCACACCAAGAAAAGGTTACACAGGGACCTGGTTTTACTTCAGTTTAACTTAATACACTGATTTTATCACTTTCTTTTGCCTGTTGACTATATCAATGTTCTAGGTTCTGTGGTTAGAGTCCACAAGTGTACTTTTGAGGGAAAGATAGTTCGGACATGCAAGGGTAAGGTAAGAGAATGAAGAAGCTAGTTCAATAGTATACTGCCCTAAGCTTTGGTTTTTGAAACAACACTGAGATCACTACTCTCGGTGTTGGTGGCTTGACTATCTACATATTTGTCTTCTTCAAAAGTCACCTTTTCATCTCTGTGCTATTCAACACAGGGCAAGTGCAACTGTGTAACAGACCTTTTCAACCTTGGAGTGTCCATAGCTTTGTGTGAGAGGAATAATACAACAGAGGCACAAGTTCGGCACTACACAGAGCAAAGGCCTTTTTTTTCCAATGGAGAGAGCAGCAGGGTAAGCACACTGATTTTCTACCAGATTGTGGGGTACTGTTAAATTTTTTGACCAAGAATATGTTGACATTAATTCTGTCAATGATGAGAAGTAGTGGTTGTGTATAAGAGAATATAGTATAAGAAATAATAGAAAAAACAATTATGTGACTCTCCGCATCACTAATTTCTGTATGAAACTCTAATCTCAGATCATACCAGGACTCCAGTAAAATAAAGCTGCAACGATAGTGTCGACAGAGCCATCAGCAATCATTCCCGCTGCCAGTTTTTAAGTTTTTTGCGTTTTATTGAATAAACTGTGAGACGTTGCAAAAAAAACATTCACTGCACAGTGTTCACCTTTGATGATGCATTCAACTCAGTGTTCCCCTCATATGAACTTCATTTGGGCAGGCCACCCAGGTGTGCGCAGAAAGTCAACAGAAGAGACAAACACAAGGAGAGGAAATCCGAAAGACAGGGTGAGCCAGTGTGAGTGCATTAAGGTGAACAATTAAAGCAGCACTATGTAGACAAACTTTTAAAGCAATTCTGGAAAAGTGACGTTTGAGTATCATTCCCTGGTTGTCAATTATAACTAGTAACACAGTTTTTCTGAGGTAAAAAAAAAAAAAAAACTGTATCTGGTTCCACACCCATCTCAAAATAGTAAAAAAAAACACTGTATTTCTTAATAACTTCCGTATATCTATGTATATAGTATCCCATTGTAACCAAAGCATACTTGTAACGATGCGGATGCTCAACAAGTCTGCAGCATTTGATACAATAAAGATACCTGCAGGTATCTTTAAGTGGTGCTTAAATAATTAAATAAGTAAGCTGATTTCCAGTTGCAGAAAAATGAAATAGATGAGATAGGACTCAACAGGAAAGCAGAACGTGTTCTGAGCTGACAGAAGACTACAGAAGGACAAGGAAAGGTGCTTGGTGCTAACACTCAGTCAGAGTGGTTAACGTTACTTATGCTTCAGAAAGGCAGCATGGCAAAAATGTTGCATCGGGTAATGATTAGCTGGTAACTCCGTCTACTGCGATATGAGGAATATTGTTTGTTACTCAGGATATCTACAGTGATCTGCATGAGGCACTCGTCACTCGTCACTGCGCGCCGTCGTCATGGGCAGGCTTGAGGAGCGGTCCACCATTACTCTCCTTCCTGTTAGGTCGCACTCGGGGATCGACTCTTTTTGTCTGCCATGACGCCGGCGCACCGAAGATACAGCTGCTAACAGGAGTTGTTCAAAAACCTTCTTTTTAGTAAACTCTGTGTACACAAACAATGTTCTCAATGCTTGAGTTCATGTGTAGAGACCTTGGTGATACTACGAGCAAAGTTTCATGTTGTGTCGAGCCTTCTTAGTGTTTTAAAAATAGCGATTTTGATGCTAGCAAAAGAGTGCCCCTGCACTCCATTGAAAATTAGCTTGCCCGAAAATGAAACTACAATCTTAAAAGTGCCTTTTGCGACGTAATTATGCTTTTATACGAAGGTTTGACTCATATACATTCACAAATTCACTTTTTGGCAAGAGTTTCACTTTAAGTTTCACCTGTACACACACAAACATTTCATACCCATATAAACTATCTTCAAATGAGTGAATTGTTGAGGGGTTGGAAAGTCATTTCTCAAGTCATCCCTCTGAAGCTGACATGAGAAGAAACTTATAATATTCCTCAAAGAGATGCAGCAAAGGACAGTCATTTGACTGCTATGCATGTGTGTGTGTGTGTGTGCATGTGTGTGTGTGTGTGAACAGGAGAGTTGTCCTTGAATGGCTGGATGGTGAGATAGAGGGCGTTTGTTTGAACAGCCAAGACGCAGAGGAGGTGACACAGAGGGGGGTTGGACACAACGGAGCCAGTAATAGGGGAGGTGGGTGCGTGTGTGTGTGTGTGTGTGTGTGTGTGTGTGTGTGTGTGTGTGTGTGTCTGTGTGTGTGCGTGTGTCTGTGTGTGTCTGTGTGTGTGTGTGTGTGTGTGTGTGTGTGTGTGTAAAATGTAAGTAGACTTAAAATGAAGGGGCAGGATGTGTATTGTAGAGATAGTAAGAGTGAAAGATGGTGATAAAGACTGCGAAAAAAAGGGTTAATAGAGGAAGGGAGAGTGTTAGAGGGATAAGCGGGGAGGGGCGGGATGGGGGGTAGGAGTGACAAAAAGAGAGATGAAAGTAAAAATGGGGGGCAGATGATGAGGCCCCTTCGATGAAGATGCCATACCCGAACAGATGCCAGCTGTTCTACTGTGTGTGTGAAACAGTGTGTGTGTGTGAGTGTATGCAATCATCCTCATGCTGTTATGAGCTCATTACAGGAACAGATCCGAAAAGATTGGTGATGATGATAGAGATGTGTAATGATGATGATGATAATGATGATCATAACATGATGATCATAACAACGATATCTGCCAATCTCAGCCTGATTTCACTCTGATGCAGGAGACTATCTCAGGTTAAGATGGCAGTAAAGGAACTGCTCTAGTCTGTTAATACACACCAATTAATCACCATCAGATTTGTGATGAAGTCTTGGTACTATTAGAAGGAATAGATGAGTGTATGGTTCTGACAATATCTAAACCACATTTATATAAATTATAACCACATTCTTAATAAATCTCGTTGTTTAATGAGGACAGGAAGACTTTTGGAAATTATCTACCATGTACACCATATATAATACCATTCCAGATGTGAAAAAATCCAAATAAGCACATGCAGTTTTCAGACATTTTACAGTTAGTAACATTTCACAGTAAGTAATAAGTAATCAAAGGCACAATTGATTTTGATTTCACATATAAACTGTACGAGGTCACATGAAAAATATGTTATATGATGAACCTGCATGTATTGCGCTTTTGGTCTTCATATATTTCAAACATGTTAGCTATTGTTTTAAAAACTACCATTTTCACATATGCAGAACTCCCTAACACCTGTGAACACAGTTGTGTGTACATTTAGTCTTAAAATTCATTGGCTTTGCCTACTTGAAGAATGGGTGGGAACAAGCTCCCTGAGTGTAACTAGGTCTGTAGAAACTGGCACCTTTCTGCCAAAGTGCTACCAAGGTTTTTGAAATTATGGAGCTTCCATGCACATTGCTTAAAATATGCATGCTTACTTTTAAAGCGGAGAGTCCCGAGGCGAACGAGTGGGCCCAATTGTTGATAATTTCTACTATCTTCCTCAGCTTGAGGCAGAACTGACAAACTTGGTCTTCAAGTAGATTCTTGATACGTGTACCTACAAGGATAAGGAGAAGATATAGCAAGCCAGTTCTGTAATGCACTTCTTCCCAAATTCTCTCCATCAGATTTAACCACACAAGGGTGGTTATAAGCATAGCTATCTTTGAATTTTAGTTGACAGATCCACCTATTGAGCTGCACAAACGTAGAGTGCTTCCCAATGAACACAAGATGTTTTTGATACAGTTGAAGATCTACAGACATGATCCCCTTGAAGAGATCATGACTAAAACATGGTGAAAGTCCTGGTTGGCAGACATGGAACTGCTTTAAAGAATTGAAAACAAAGATAGTTTTACTCCATCTTCCATGTTATCAGATCCCATAGACAGCTTTTCCACACTGCACCTGGAGTTTTCTGCTGTCCTTGCTGGGCTTAGTTTTGTAGGTTCATTTGCAAATCTTGCTCTGGTTATAAGGCAGTATAAGGCAGTATCGGTGCATTTTTGACACATTATATTGCTCTCTCATGGATGGCAGGTTCAACAGAATTTAAGAGTGTCTTTCACTGTGACATACTGGCAAAACGGCTCTTTACCAGAGGCATCAACACCCAGATAAATCTGTATAGGCTCAACATGACTGAAATTTTTCTTAAAATATGTCTCCCGGGTGGTATCTGATCTGAACAAGCCCTCATTATACATCTTCAGTAAGCTCTTTTTTGAAAGTCCATCTCTTTTACAAATCTTTAATAAGGAATTTGACAGTTCCTTACAAAGTCTATTAAACTGTGACATTGCATTTGTGTATACTTCTTGAAACTCTTCTATCAGAGTGGATACTGTGGAAGCAGGTAAAAGCATTTATGCTCTATGTGCTTGCATTTTCAAGTGAAAGAGGGCCAAATTGGTAAGGAAAACAACTGTCTTTCCCAACTTTTCCCAACTCACTTAGAACCCTAAAGTTTGCACGGTTTCTGTGCACTTTAACATAATTGACATATCTAGGGATTGACGCAATATTGTTTGCACTAGAACAACACATGTTGTGCATACTAAGTTATTCCTGTATGTAGCAGTATAGCTAGCACACTAACACACACACATGAGGGGACACACATACAATTCCAATTTAACTTTATCCAGTAATGTTGCTCCTACAACAAAAACTGATAACGTTATCAACCAAATGTCACCAGATAACACAATACATGAACATGTTATGTGGAAATAGTTTCTTTTGGTAACATAATATGCACACTAACATTAGCTTAGGGAAGGTGTGTCTTTCTACTTCTCTCTCCCTGTTCAATCTTAAAGCTACACACACTGGTAACTTCACATGAGAAAACTGTGCTAAACTAACTTAAGGTTACATTTGCAAAATAATAAGCTTACCTTGCTGAAGTCAAAGGCTGAAGAAAGTGCAGAATCTTTTTTCAGTAAGGGTTAGGATGGCCATCCATTATAGAAGCCATAAAGATGTTGCGTCCTCTTCTGTATGCTTGACAAAAAAGTTTGAAAAATTTGCATTCGAAATAATGCAAAATGTACTATCAGTGAACAGAGATTATTCTTTGTGCCCTACTGCTGAAAAAATCCTCGGTCAAAATTGTTGTATTGTGATTGACTGTAAAAATATATTTACTATAGAATTCAATCGCCAATTAATTTTGACCATGATCCATCAAAATGGACTCTGAACTGAACTCAGTTCCCCAGAATTCCCCAGTCCTCATACCTAGGTGCAAAGATGACTAAGATCAAGAGCTACTATTGGTCACGGTGACAGACCACCCCCCTGAACAGATCCAGATCCTTCCTTTGTTCTGGCTCTTCCCCACCTCTTTCCCAACAGGATTGCCTGCAGCCAAGTTCTCTTCTCCTGGATTCTTCTGGGACCAATACTGCTGAGAGCTGCCGGCAGCATTTCCAACAGGCCCAGAGAACTTCTCCTCACAGCAGCGATGCAAGGTCCTGCTACTGTGCCAGCTCAGTTACCATCAGCAGCTGCGATGCAAAGCTAACCAGCTAACTCCACAATCCAAGGAACACGAAGCAAGTTATCCCTGCAAAGGTTAGGAGCAACCAGTTTCCTCCTTTCCTTTGTTCAACATTAGAAATACAACGTTTTCCTGCTTGGCTCATCAGCCAAGGGACCACCAACACCATTCCTTCAAAGACAGGTTAACTTTCAACTGGGCCTAGATAACACCCAGCCTAGCATAGCATGCCTAATCACAGGACTTCTGAGCTTTGGTTAATGTCATACACATATGTTCAATCTATGTGTTCGTTTACTGTTTGGGTGGTAGTGTGATCTCTGTGTAGTCAGATTTTGGTAATTTGCTTTGCTACACAGCTAATTTGATGTGAGTTGAATTATGCTTCACACAGACTTAGGGTCTTTGCATGCAACTAACCATATTGTCTAACCTGGCATCAGGTATTTTTCACTCACACTTCTGTTTGGCACAAAGTCACAGACAGAGAAGAGATGTACTTTCCAATCCAGCAAACTTTTGCAAGCCAGACAGACAGACAGACTACAGAGAGATCCACAGGCACTGCAAGCTAGCACACATAAACGTAATATTACTGTTAATTGCTGAAAATGCTTTCCCCGCAATTGACTCTCATGTTGTAATTGTGTTTTATTTTTCTTGGGTGCAGAAGGATAGTTACATTTCATTCTCTCATCTCTCAGTTGTAAACATTGACACACTGAAGTATTGCGTGCGATTGCAGAGTATTGCTGTGTTGCTTTCCTGACTGAAGGTCTCATTCATGCTTCATGTTTTATGTTACCTCATTTTCACTGACTCCTCAGTGTCAAAATTGGTTTTCTATGTCATTATAACTGCCCTTAAAAAGTGTTGAACTCAACTTGATGCAACTTACCGACACCCTGAAGCCAACGGGTGAGCCTATTGACCCATGAAAAGCTGCCAGTCGATACCAACAAACACCACAGGCTCACAGGCTGGCTAGGAGTGAGATTAGATGGAAACCTAACTAGTGACTGTCTTGTAGCTGACATGTCTAACTCTGCCCATACTTGGGATTTTAGAAAAAGAAATGGGAAGGAGAGACATAAGATAGTGAAGATAATGACAGTCTCTCAAGCTCACACATCTCTCAGGACACAGAAGTAAAAACAGAAAGATAAGCAGACTGACAAGCAGTATAACAACCTCACATACATGACAAGCCTATGCTTGTCTTCCCTCAGGATTTAGATACATACAGAGATAGACAGAAGAGTAGCAAGACAGAAGGAAGCGCAGTGTTATGAAAGCCTCATTGCAGAGTGTGTTGGTGTTATGATATTTTATCATGTGCTTTTGAAATGAAAACAAGGTGAAAGCTGCACTACAGATTCCCAAATGCTACAATGTCCATTACACCAAACAATAGATGTGTCTCACACAAAAATATCAAGCTGACATTTTTCTATCACCAGAGCTGCTCCAGCAGTGGAATGAAGGCAATTGGGGCAATAGAGTAAAAACAGTTTATCCCATTGGGATATGAATATAATTATTTTTTGCATAAAAGTTGGCACAAGGGCCGAAAGAGACTTCAGTTTGACTTTGACAAAAGGGACGAATGTGTATATCCTGTTTATAACCAACACTCAAAATGGTTTTCATTTAGACAAGACTTGTAAAAGACACTGATTTGCTAAAAGAGCAACCACACACTAGTTAGAGTTGAGTTGTAATCACATATGTAAATAAAATGAACAATTATTGGTTCATGTCATATATACAGGCTGTTGTTGTTGTAAGACGTCTTCAGAGGAAACAAATAAGTTCTGTTCATGAAAGTGTATTTATAGTGTACAGCTTTTTAGTGTTTTCCATGTTAGTGCCCTTTTGTCGTGGTTTTATTTGTGGTTCTGCTATTTCCTGTTTTATTTTGAAATAATATCCTCCTATATCCCCCTTGTCTGTTTTCCCGCAATGTTTGCACCTCACCTGTGTTCTATCAGTTAATGAACGCTTGTTTATTTAAGTCCTTGTCTTGACCTCCCTTTTTGTCAGTTTGTTTGTTTCTCCATGTCAGTTCTGTGTCTATCATCGGTCAGCCTGTGTCCTCGTGTAGTAGCTCATTTGTACTTTGCTTTTTTGGCAGTACTTTGATTTGCTTTTGTCTCTTGGTTTTCTCTGGTTTTCTATTCATCTTTATGTTTGGATTTTTGAATTTACCGACTTTGGTTTTCAGCTTTATTTAATAAAGCTTGCTTTTGGTTCCTTACCAGCCTGCTTGTGCGCCTCACATTTGGGTCCCTTTTTGTGCAACCATGACACTTCTGTATTGTATCATTCCACAGACTGGTTCCAAAATGTGACTAGGAGGCTGATGGGAATTGGCACTAACATGCATCTTGGTTGATCCAAACACCAGTAGACAGCTTTAATGGAAGCTTTAACCAAACCACTTGCTGAAGTGGTCCCGGACACATTTGACCACATGTATTTTGTAGTGTAAACGCTAATGCATCCTGATGCATCCCCATCAAGATTGTCATCAATGTTGGTCATGGTGGTTGTTGTGTCTGATTTCCATGTGCTTCACTTTAATGTAAATCAAATGCTTTATCTGTCTTACCTGCCAGTGTTCACAGATGTTTGTAACTGCATCATCCGTTCAAACGGAATTAATTTTGTAACAAATAACTACAATATCACCAGAAGTCTCTCAAATTCCAAATAATCTGTGCCTAAATTAAAAATTAAAATTTGTCTGTATTTAGATACAATCAGAGGATAATTTTACATTTCTGTTTAATTTAATCAAATGTTAATTATTTTATAATTATACAACATATAACATGCAAAACTAGGCAGAATCTAAATGGGCAGAATAGTATCATTTGATCTAAAAGGTTCACTAAAGTGGACAGATGTATTTTCAGTTGTAAAGAAAGCATGAAATATAATCTTATCATATTATTATTATCATCATTACAACAAAACACCAACTGCATCAAGTTTACAACAAACTGTAAATCGTACCACCCTCTACAGCTACGTTAATTAAATCACCAAATCCTATTGGCCATGAACTTGTGGCAGATTAACAAAGCCCCCCCCCCCCCCCCCCCCCCCCCCCCCGACACACACACACACACATTTGTATTTGTAGGTAATAAAACAGGGGCTGTTTCTAGTAGCAGGTTCTAGTGGCAGGTTTGCCACTATTGGTTAAAGTGAGGCATTTCAGCCTGATGCTCAGTGTGATGCTACGCTTTTATGCACATTGGCAAAGATCTATGAGAACGAAGACATTCATTTAAAATAAACACGTCTTCGTAGTTATTTCAAGCGTTGGATTCCAGGAAAAAAAAAAAAAATAATGAAGTGACATTTTGCGGGTACGTGTCCACATTAATAAGTGACATAATTCTGTTTTTTTTTATGTTTTTCATGTTATTTTACATATTTAATTTAAAGTGAAAAACATAGGATTAATGATGTGAATTTCCATATTTTATAGTCACAATATTTATATATGATAATAATAATAATAATAATAATAATAATAATAATAATAATAATAATAATAATAATAATAGCAACTACCAGACAGGCTAATTAGGCTGTGGAATTAAAGCTAAAGCAAACCATTTATTTAAAAAGTTTAAGTTTTATAATCACATCAGTTTTGACACAGTAAAAAATACAACAACGTCTGAGTGTCCACCTAGCATGAACCTGTAAAGATGACAAGGCAGCAAAACATCCCTTCATAAATCCTTCACCCCCTTACAGTTTTTCTTTGTGATGCAGTTTCAATTCAGCCTGTTAACTTGGCAAGCATGTCCTGCATCCACAATGCCTGCAGAAAATGAAAACTTGCTTAGCTATGTTTTTATAGCCAAGTCTATTAGAAGATCTTTTGGCTGCACTAAAACATACGCATCAAATTGAAGGGAAATAGAGCATCAGTTGAAATGATAAAATGATTCTTTTTTAGTGTAACTTCAGTTTGATTAAAGGCAGCTGCCTGCCAGAAATCAAGCAACTTCCCATATATTCCCTGTCAGAAAAATACCCTTTCCTCCTCCAAATTCAAAAGAGGTCACCAGCATTATCTCTGACCTGCTCAACTTCTGAGTGTTGTGTACTCTCCTTGAAATTTGTGACATACCCTTAATTGTACCACTGACTCAAAACTCATTGAAATGTTGATTATTTTCTCTAACTATGTGAAATATATATGTGGAATATTTCCTTATTACAGCTCAGCCCAGGGGAGCCGGGATTTGAACCAGCGACCAACTTCCAATCACTAGACAACCCGCTCTACCCCCTGAGCTACAGCCAACCCTTCTACTAAAAAACAACAGCCACTCCAGCCACAGACTGTTCACCCAGCTGCCATCTGACAGCTAATATAGAAGTATCTGCCACCAGACTACAGAGCAGTTTGTTTAATTTGAGATTTCCGTAATAGAGCATAAAGGGGATCAAACTTGTTTTTGTTTTACACCTGTTGATAACAATGAACAATGAAGGTTGAAATGGTTGTCTTTAGTAAATAACAGAGAGCCATTAGATTCAACATTAAAAAGCTTAATAATTTTGACATGTCTTCAAAGTAGAGCCAAGCTACTTGTACCTCCCTCTGCTGAAAGATGTTCTCATTTTTTTTAAATCTGATAAGTAGACTGGGGACATGGAGTGTATCCTTGTAGAAAGCAGACAGTTATGCTGGCAGTAAGCTCCACAAAGCTGTTCTCTTGCTCTACTTTTCGTTCTTAAACATATTTTGGGATGATGGTAAGCTTTTTCAAAGCTGGACGAATGCCTCTGAAAACACAAGTATCTCAGGGTTACACTCCTGAAGCTGTCTACAAAAATATGAGGGGCCAGGACTTTACTTTAAGTAAAATCTACCAAAAACTCTATTTACCGTAATTTCCGGACTATAAGGCGCACCTGAATATAAGCCGCACCAGCCAATTTTAGGGAAAAACACAAATGTGTACATATACAAGCCGCACCCGATTATAAGCCGCAGGTGTTTTAGCGTTTAATTACCATATGTAAAGGCTCGTGCACAGAGGAGATTGTCGGGAAAGAGACTGCTGTTTGGGGAAGCTTCCATTTTATTAACATTTCAACAAACAAGTTGCATATTTGCATAACCTATGACCACGCAAACGTCAACACGCAAGAGTCAGAGACGCACAAACAGACGCAGAAAGCTGCGGACTGGTTCGCACGGACAGTTAAAGACAACATGACTGTCATTTAATTCAACTAACAGCGAAGTAAAGTGAGAAACTTCTCTGTCAGACTGACAGACAGCTGTTAGCTCCGTTAGCACCGCCACCTGTCTGACTATGTGTTGTTAGCATAACAAACCTGAATCACTGACGTTGATGACGTCCACCGACAGAACAACGCGTTCCCTCGACGCAGAACTCCGAATGCTCAATGACGGTGTAGGGTCGACGACGTAGCTACGCTGTCGCCGCGACGCAGAAGCATAATTATAAACCAGGCGTTAAAGGTGAGGGACGTAACCTGTACAATCCATAGATTGAGGAGGTCCCCTAGTGGCCGTTAGCTGTAAAAATCCATAAATTAGCCGCACCATTGTATAGGCCGCAGGGTTCAAAGCATGGGGAAAAAGTAGCGGCTTATAGTCCGGAAAGTACGGTAATTGAAGCCAATGAAATCGTCTGCTAGGAGGGTGAGGAAATGTCACTTGTCTTTTTCCAGTAAACTACTGTCTCTTGACAAAAGAGGTCAGTGTCAGTGATGAAGGAGTTAATAATTTGAAGATTGGCTGCCCAGAACAATAATTTGACCTTGAATTTCAGGTAAGAATTAGCATAATGAGATTTTTGGTGGCTGGAAGAGATGCACTTGCAGCATCAAACAAGTATATGTCGCCCCTCTCCAATCTAAAAAAAATTAAATAAATAAATTGTAATAGCTACAGGCTCATCCCGCAGCAGGCAAGTTATATAACATAATATCTCATCAACAGTAAATAGCCACGAGAAGCATTGATTGAAGATAGTTATTCGTTTGTCATGTGATACAACACATTTTGAATTCCTTCTCCTCAAGGCTGTTGTGATATTTACTATCATGTGCATTACAGTGAACTGAGGATATATGAGATATTGTTGAAAATGCGTAAATGTGAATGTGAACAGTTTGAAGGACTAGTTTAAAGTGTTCTTACCAAATCCTCTCCTGAAGAAAACATTTGAAGCAAATGTAAACAATGTATAGCTGGTGATTGTTTTGTGTAAGGCAATACTTCAGGCATACACTTTGTGCAGAGGTGTATTAGAACATTTAAAGTCTAATTATGAAATCATAACCAGCCAACCTGGTTTCACTAAATGGTGCATAATTTTGCATATTTTGTGTGTCATTTAACATCATTCAGGATCAGTATCATTCTACTTTTACCGATAGCTGGTGGGTGGGCAAGTACTGTTGCACATTTGACCAGACTTTGTGACCTGTCAAAGCATGCTAATGATTGTTCACATTTAAATAACTGTATTGTGTTTTCGTTAATTAACTCCAAATATACCCTAACCATAATTTATTTGCCATAACCACAATCTTGTGTTAAAGCTGACAAATCTGGAGAAAAATAGTTGATTACTGAGTCTCATTCCTATCAAATAGTGATGCTTTAGGTTGGCCAGGCCAAAGCTTTAAATATACAATAGCTGTCATGTGGAGGTACTGTTGAGATCAAGTATTTCAAAAACCTCAGCAACAGACAGGGACGTTGGAACTACTTTCTGCGAAGGGGTGCTGTAAATGGGTGGAGAAGATGCGTTATCCAACACAGCAGTAGACTAGTTGTTGCGTGTGAAATTGCTGCAGTGGACACGACTGTGCTGTCAGGCGCACACTGTGCACTGCACTCTGGAGACAGTGCAGTCTCAGTACAGACACTCTGCCTTCTCCAGTCGGCTCATCCAGTACATCCTTAACAAATGCACATATGGATTGAATAATTTATCAAAGCCTGTAAATACAGTCAGTGACAGCTCTCACAGAATTGTTACACCAAGTTACCGGAACAAAACTTAAATAAATATATAGTGTTCACGTATCAAACATAGAAATGCTGCGGTGGCACTAGTGTGTGATGCTGAGGGATGTTTGGACTTTGACGATCCTCGCACTAAAGGACGTGAATGTAAGAATTACTAATTAATGAATAAGGTTTTTCTAACCTCCACCTCAGACACATTTCCAGTGTCCATGGCATAGACATAAAACATCAAAGCTCATGAGATGTGATAGGATTACTCTGAGAATGATGGAGTGTTTTCAGGTAGGCTTTATTCTCAATAAATCAACCTAATATTTGAATCTGTCAAGTTCATCTTTGTCATGGTGACTGTTTTGACACAGTATCCAATACTCCATATAACCACTATAATACATAAGGTTGCTGCACTAACTAACACTTGCAACACACACGCACACAGTAACCTCTATCTCATCACAAGTACAGCTCAGTATGGTTTCTACATCCTCAGGTGGTAGAGCGGGTCAGCCTAAGTTCGGAGGGTCGGCGGTTCGATCCCCACCCCTGCCAATTGTGTCATGGTCATTGTGTCCTTGGGCAAGACACTTCACCCACCTTGCCTCATGTGAATGTGTATGACTGCTGTATGTTTGAGGTGATGGTCGGAGGGGCTGTAGGCGCTGAATGGCAGCCATGCTTTCGCCAGTCTGCCCCAGGGCAGCTGTGGCTACTATGGTAGTTTACCACCACTGTGTGTGAATAAATGGAACCTGGAACACTGTCAGGTGCTTTGAGTGTTTAGAAAAGTGCCATATAAATCCAGCCCATTACATCCGATTAATTGCATTTTCATCGTCATCGCGATATGAACATGTGCACGCGATGAATAAGAAAAATCATTTTGTTTACATGCACCATGCATGCACCGTGAGCATGCCAACATTTAGCCTATCAGACGGAGCCCTGGATACAAGGGTCTATCAGATGAAGCCCGAGCTAGCCGTTAGCTACCCTGACAAAATTAATCGGCATCAGTTTGGTGGTGGTTGCCAGGCTATGATGGCTGAGGGAAGAGAGAAAAGCGATGAAAATGTGGCGACGAAGACCTTGCGGTGAAAAGAAACAGCACTGAGTGTGTGCTGATTGTGTGAGTATGTATGTACGTATCCAGGAAATAGTAGGACGAACAAGTGTGCACCCTTGATCACGCTACTAAACAGTTAAGTGAATGAATTACGGGATGTTTTTAACTCCGACGTGAACGGGTCAGAGAGCCGTGTGTCGGGTGGGTGTGTGTGTGTGTGTGTGTGCGCTGCTTGCAGCCAGCTACACCACGGAGAAATATGCCATATGCGCTGCCCACAATTAGTGACAGAGCTGCTCCATCACACTGCTGTATGGACTTATTTTGGATTCAGGAGAGACCATGTGTTACAAACACAGGTACCACCTGCAATACAACCATAAAGACCTACACGAACAATTAAAAACTAACGTTAGCCATCATTAACTGTATAGTTAATAATATGCAAACTTCAATATTTGTTTATTTATTTAAAAGTTATATCGTCATTGCAATATTGAACAGTGTTATCGCACATTGCAGATTTTCCCCATATCGTGCAGGCCTAATCGTGACAGGTGAGGAGGTGAAATGGGGAGGCTAAAAGCCTTGGTTTGTGTTTTGTATCTGTGCTGCATTCCTACATGCACATGTGCGTCTTAATCAGGACATTTTCTTATTATACATCAATGAAAAAAGTTGGCAGAACAAAATGTTTAATTGCTGCTGTGACTCAGTGTGTGAATATGAACCAGTAAGGCTGAATGACAGGTACTGTGACAGTGGAAAGCACGTAAAAGCTCATGTCATTCAGTCAAATCAACTGTAATGTTGCTGAAAAGGAGGTGATTGGTGACAAAGTTTGATGTGAATGTTTGGAGTACTGATTTAAATGTTAAAATTGAAAAGGTGGTTTGCTTTTTATAATTCCCAGGATTTATGAACCTCTGAAACAGGTTAATATTGATGGCCATTGAAGCACAATAAATGTCCAACCAGTTCATCCAGCGAATAGTGTTCAGTGACCCACATATTGGCTTATTGAAATTAAGTACATCCGTGTGCAGTCCAACAATGCAGAAGGATGAATATTAGATTTACACGCATCATAGATGGATGTTCATGATTTGTACATGTATAATAAGTCATATGCTTCAGGACTGAGCTTCATTATACATGTCCATGTGCTGCAGATGGCAGTTGGAAACATGCAACTGCATATGCATTAGAAATGTTTTAGAGTCAAAACATGAAATAAGGACACGAACAAACAAAACAAATGGAGCTTGCAGGTTGGGAACCACTGGTCAAAATAATTCTGTCAGTAAGCCATGTTGCTCATTTTGTTCATATAGTTGAAGCCAGCTTGGAGCCAGAAAATCCAAATCTTACACACATGGAACCCAGTAGAAGTGGACGGGTGATTCCTGATTCTGTTTTATATTACTTGTGCTATGTTTGGTGGCTAGATGCTGACACACAACAACAATATATATTAACATGCTATCACACTTGTGTTTATATTAACATTAAAAATGACATTAACTAATGATCCATTTAACTTCACAGGTTGAACATAAAAATATGTTCTCAAATGCATATGCTCATGTTACATGCCAATAACTGCTTATTTCACACTGTTAACTCAGTCTGCTACTTTGCAGCTTCAACAGCCCAGCACACTGATAGGCTACAGCAACATCAAGGGGTTATAAGTCAAACCTTAAATTCCTAGTTGGTGGTTTAAAATTACACCCAACGCTGGTTGGAAACATTGCATGTATCGTACCCAAGTACTGTGAAAGTACTGAATCAGAAGATAAAGGTCATCAAAGTGAGTTAATGTCTGTTTGCACAAAAACTCAAAAGCCCCGAAGCAACATGTGCATTTACTTGAAGTCTTTATTGTGTTGTCTAATATTCTGCTTCGGGTCTCCCACCACTGAGAAAAATATGAGGCCTTGAAAGTCCTGAAAATAAGTCTGACAGAATAATCTTCAGATAATAGTTCCTCATTCTTACGCACATTCTCTTTATCTCCTGTCATCTTTTTTCTCACCTCTCATCTTTTACATTTTGTGTGGGTGACAAGAGAGGACACACAAAGATAACATGTCACAGCCATGCAATGATATGAGAAGTAAGCTAGCATATCAAAAAGAGCTAACACAGAGAGGACAGTTAAGCTAGGGGACAACACTTAGGAAGTGGAAGAATGGGAGACAGGACAGAAAGGAGAATTTACTTTAAAATGTCTCAACACCTTATTTGTATATATGTATGTCACTGCAATGAGTATGGTGGCGAAATGTGGAAGCTGATGTGTGGAAAAGGTAAACAAAATATGAAATGGGAAAAAGGAAGGCTATCAAGTAATGATGAAATAGTCAGCCGTCAAGGGAGGGAAACAATAATCCGTAAATCAGCAGACTTCATTTAGCTGGAATGTTGTGTCATAAATTGTCGACCATTTCTATTACTGAAACATTACATCTATCTATTGATGGGATAATATTATGGAGACTGAACCTGGCAGAAGATGTAGCAGACAAAATCCACAGCCCTCATTCTGTAAAAAAAGTATGATGATGACACTGCAGCAATCTAAGTATGGAAAATCAAGTGCATTCTGTTTTTTGTACAAGCTTCCCCCCTTTTCCCTTTTACACTGGACTGATAACCCACTAACACTGACTGTCTGGCTTTTTTCAGTCACATTCCTCTACAGTACTCACAAGTGTTTGTCTGTTCCAACTCCGATCAGCTTTGATTGAAACACAACACCCAGGTGGACACATTCATTTCCCCCCTTGTACGGCACAATGCACGACATCGGTTGAAATTAAGGGAGCTGGTCTGGTAATACTATTCGTCAGATTTATTTTGCCTTCCTCAAGCATCACTTGAACATCCCTTAGTTAGTGCTGGGTTTGAAAGAGAGAATGAATAATACTTAAAAAAATAACCTCCATGTCATTACCCGAGCGCTGTCATCTGCTTGATCACTACTTCATATGTGCAACTCTCAAAAAAGATGAGAAGTTTCAATGTCTCTCTCCTTAACAACTTCTATCATCAGCTCAGCAAAATTATGTCTAATTCAGAATGTTAGTTTTGCTAGTTAAACGGCAAATAATATGGACATAAAGTGGGGTGCACGATGAAAAACAGTTGTATGGTATCTAGAATTGGTCATGGGTGTGTTTTGGACTTAATAAAAGCACACCAATCAGAGCATCATCTCCTATTCTCTTTGAGAGCCAGGTGCAGCTTCTCTTGCGAACAGGGATGTGGTCCTCTGCTGCTGGACCCTCTGCCTCTGCTGTTTCACAATTATCTGTCCCATCAACAACTCTGTTTGACTGCATATGAAAAAATACACTGATGTCTAACTGAGGAGGACGAGCGCTGTTGTGCGTCCCTCTGTGTGTGTGCGCGGATCCGGCAGGACAGGTTATAAAAAATCATCCTGATCAATAAAGGGTGGGATGAGAAGAGAGAAATATGTCTTTAATGACGAAAAACATTAATGACAATACCTGCATCAATTCTCCAGCAACAGAAACGATATTGGTATCGCTACATTAAGGAACAGGAACAGCTGATAAACATCATTGGTAATGTAAAACTCCTGACTCGCCGAGAGCATCGGTTAGTATTTCATGTTAATTAATTTTCTGTGTTCTTCTACACATTGACAGGTCACACTTCACACAGTCCAGATTCATACAGTAAATAAGCCTACTCCTTAGACCAGCTTTTTGTGGGTCTATGGTGCTGTTTGTTTCTGCTGCCTCTAGATAGCAATCCTGCATCAGTGTGCCTGACCACACCTCACTTGCCTGACCGACACACCCTGGACCGCACAGGTGGACGCAGGTACATTTGCTTTTTACACAACATGGGTGCTGGGCATTTATCTGAAACTATTAGAGACACTACATACACACATTTGCCGCTTTGCACTGGGCATGAGATGGAGCTCTTCATTTTTTACACTTAAGCCATGCTAGTTGTTGCCAGTAGAAAGAAGTCATTATGTGTAAGATGATTCTTATACATAAAAAGCCCAAGTTAGGTTGTGTGGTATAAACTTTGAGGCAGGTCAGATTGTGTTATGAAGGCCTGTAAATTGCAGCGGTAAACAGAGGCATGTCACAGCTCAAATCATCAGTAAAAACATGCTTTGGTGATTGCACCTTTTAAGGAATTATATTCAAAAATGGTGTTCATATTGTTGAGATGGCCAGTGTATATTTTGTTATTTCATGCCATATTGCCATTGATTGGCTTGTCGATGTTGGTCCCAGCAGCAATTGAATTTTGAAAGCTCAAAATCAGGTGTCAGTTGATTTTTCTCAAAGTATGATTTCATCTGAACACGCCTAAAATCGCACTTTATAGGTTACAGTGGGCTGGTGTTCTTATATGAAGGAAACACGTGTCATGAAAAAGGACATAAAGGAGCTTAACATTAAATAAGGAGGGAGAAAAAATAGTTCAATAGGGAAAAATCATCAAAAAGAGAGGACAGACAAAGAAGGACAGGAAAGGTGAGCAGGAATAATATACAAGACAAGATGAAAAGAAACGGATGAAGAAATGAAGAAAGGATGAGTGAGTAAAAGGAGAGGAGATGAGAGATGGACAGAACAGAAGAAAAGAAGAGAGAATTGTGGGAAAAGAGAATAGGACGTGTAGAGGTGCAGCGCCGTCAAAAGAGGAGCGATATGGAGATGCCGTTAATTCGGAGTTCAGAGAGATTTTTTAGTTTGACACACTCGGCAGGAGGCCTTTGACTGCTGCTGCCTTTGAACTACAGTACACACACACATACACACTCACACACTTGCAGTTGGCGAAGGATAATGTTCGCTAGGAGGTAAAACAACACAGAGAAAAGACTGAGAGAACAGTACAAATGGAGAGAGCCACAGATCCTGTGTAAATTCTATTGGTTCATCTTGCCTGTAAATGTCACATACTATCAAGGGCCTCACTTGGTCTCTACATTCAAAACTGTCCTTGCCTCACTAAAGTGTAACATGGATGTGTGTTGGTTGAGTTTGGGTGAATATGATCATACTATGTAGAAATGCTGAATACCCACTGATGATGATATGGTTCTGAACTAAATATGGGGACACCAAAGACCACCTGTACAAACCTGCCCAGTCTGCCTTTAGTTCCTCTCGTCCCCCATATTTGTCATCATGTCTTTTCAGCATTTGTTTGGAATGATTTCGTAGATTTCCTGAAGCATGACCATACACATCCATTTATTAGCTCCCCTAGCATATACCAACCACTATCCATCTTTCCTCTGCCACATCACTATGTTAAGTCTCTGTCATTATGTTTCAGCCTGTCCTGTATGTGCCAGTGTGTGTTACCATTCTAGTGCCCTCTCCCTCCTTGGTCATGTACATGTACTCACGTTCAGACCTGCTGCCTGTTTAAGGCATGGATTTATTTTTGTGTCACAACTGATTGCGAACCATTCTGTCTCTCTTTTGTGGAATAGTTTATACTTCAACAGAACAGGGTTAGTAAATATGCTTTATTTCTCTCTGCATTTATATGTTGACCCAAATGAACTGATGCAAATGCTGAACTGAATCTGCGTGCAGCTTGTGATGCATCAAAGGACACCGGGCCCAACTTCCACGAGCAACACAGCGGGAGATGCCGCCTTTCTCCGGCATTCCTACCCCAGCAGGCACCAGAGAAGCAGTGCACATTCCACATTCATTAAACGGTGCTACTTAGTGGTAAGAAACAGTAGAGTTGGACAGAAATGTAATGCTTCTGTGGCATTCTCAACCAAGGAAATCAAACACTTACGCCCCTCAGCGTCTCATACAGATGCACGAGGTACCGTTTAGTGTATGTGTGATGACGCACAAAGCCTTCCCTTGTCTATCTCTAATGCACATAGCCTTCGCTCTAGAATTAAATGGCAGTTTGGTAAGGTTTAGGCTGAAAAATAACTTGGCGAGGTTGGACAAGATTGTTGATGTTTGGTATCACATGGAATGTGAACCTAAGTTTTACAGGCTGGATGTAGAAGGTTCATACAGGATGCCTTAATTGTGCTTCTCAGGTGCGTGTCAAGCATGGCTGCTGCGCTGTGTCATCTAGAGAGTCTCACCTATTTCTACCATGACATGTGTGCAGTTCTTGGCAAAAATCAACCTCAAAACGACCTGCAGACTGTCATATGGACATCATAGCAGTGTTTCACAACAGCATTAATGTCTGTATGTGTAGAATATGCCACAGACATGAAGAGAATACACACAACAGGTGAAGGGTAGTTTCTTTCCCGAGATTATGTTGCATCCAGCATTTTATCAGGATATGAAGGCAAACCAAGACTATTGCCAGTAAGACAGAGTGGAACAGCACTTTGGACTAAATATGAAAGACACACGTTGTTTTAGTGATTACCAACTTTTTCCCTCATTGAAACACATAAAAACACTGGTTATCTTGTTTAGTCTTGTGATATCTTGTGTCTTGTATTTGAAGCTGTTAATATCACACCAGATCCAGGTCCTGAGTGTTTAACACGGTGTTAATCATAATTTACCTGTGTTTCATTTATTTACAGCATGTACTGCAAAATACCAAAACATTCTTAAAAAAAGAAACAAACACACACAAAAAAAACAACAAATGTAAATGTGTGTGAATGTATTTGTGGTAAGGTGTATGTGTGTGTGCTTGAGTGTGGTCACCCAAGGGCAGGCAAGGAACAGGCAGATCGAAGGATGACACCAGAGAATGAACTAATCAAAAACCTGTTGCAGGAAGAGGGAGGATAAAGGAAATAAGGAGATATTTTTTTTCTAATGTATGATCACCTTTGTAATGAAAGTGCATTGATCTTTGTTCATCAATATTCTGCAGATCAGCAGAGGGCAGGGTGAAGACAAGGTAAAACAGTAGGATACACACATTGGTGTAACTATACCTCTAAGGGTCCTCCATTGACTGCATGCGTTCCTTAACCTAGTTGGACTTGGATTTGGGGATAATACATAATCAGTTGAAAAGGCTTTAGACATCGCCAGTCATATCACCCTGTTCACTTTCCTTTAAAGGCACGGCAGTCTTTGCCAGCGTGCTCTGATAATTAGTTGGCAGAATAGGAGTGTTCACTTCCATCACCAAAGCTTCTCCCCTGAGAAGTCCTTGTGTTTAGAACAAGCTAATATACAGCACCCTCCATTAAATTAGCTGAGAAGGAGATAACGCATTTGGTTAATTTGCTCTGTTCTAAGAAGAACAATTGCACAGCATAGGAAGTGGCTTAATGATATTAGATGGTTGAGTGTTATTAGATGAAGAGCTACACAAGAGTTGGAGGCAAACTGTGGGGACAGTTTGGTTTCATGAGGGGGGCACTTCCTGACATCTGTAGAGGATGTAACCTGTCTACACAATGACTCAGTGAGTCATTGAGTTTATATGTTCATTGACTGAAGGCCTACGTGTATATAAGTAAGAAGTTAATTCTTATTTTTCCTGTTCAAATCTGAGAAATTGGACAAGAATTCCAAAAGATAGGCTTACCAGTTCAACATGTGAGCAAACATAATGGTCATCCTTGGCAACTTACTGCACCAAAGATGGCTCCAAATATTCTTTTTAGAAGCTCCAGATTCTGAAAGCTCCATACTTGTCAATCTCAAGAGTGACTATGTCATAGAGCAGTATGAAGAGCAAGAGGAGTTTAGAACTTTAGAAGAAGGTAACTGATCGGTATATGTTAAACCACATTTAGACTCACTAAGAAATGCAGGTCCAAATTATTAATCGTCATATGCACAACAATTACAGTGATGCAACCATTGGTGATACTTTCTCAGGCAAGTAAGAATAAGAATTTAAGACACAACACTGAATAGTGCAGAAGTTGAATAAAGCAAAATAATATAAATTAAGAATATAATTTAATATGAATTAAATATATAATCATGTGGTAAGCAGGTATCCAGTAATGATGGAACTGTTGACATGTTATGGACAGGTTGAAGTTTTTTTTCAATAAATAATATGGCTTACTGTGCGGCTAATTGGACTAACATATTGGAGCAAAAGGCCAGATGCCAGCATTTTAGAATAACAAGCAACCCTGTAACTGGCAGACTGTTGCTGTAGCTGGCAAGCTCTTGAAGAGACAGTCGGAGCACCTGTAAGAATAAACACAGAGAGCTGAGGAGAGCATGGAATTTGGTTTTCAAACCTTTGGGAATAAAAAGTTGTGTCATTTTCGCCCTTGCTTCTCCACATCTGCAGCAACGAGCTTCGGAGGGGCTGAAATCACCTGTAATGTGCTGCAATTATTTGATTTGACTGCTGAATGAGGGGAAACGTACTTTACCTAATGAAGCCTACATAGAGAAGATGTGATAAAGAAACGACACAGGATAACAAAAAGAAACAGAGTGGTAGACTGTAATGCTGTAAGGTATTCTGTCTGTTTGGGGTTAATAACAGGCAGTCAAATTATCTTGGATAGCCACAGATGATCCTGCCTATTTTTGATTAGATGGGAGTCAGGAGTCAGACTGACACTACAGTTGGGGCCAAAATTATTAGCCCCCCTTATGAAATTAGACAAAACTCTTGATTTCTCCATAGAAATGACCATTAACAACAAGTGTTTATAGTGTATTTGTTTCCAAAATAACAGAGACAAAATGTCCACTAAGTTTGATTAGGATAGTTTATTGATACACTGAATTGAAACAAGAAAGGGCAAAAATGAGATGTCTAAAATTATTAGCCCCCTGGCCATTAATAATCAATAGTGTACCGTTTCTGAGCAACAACTGACAACAACATTAGTAGTAGTTCTTTACTAGGTTGGCACAGGTCTCCTGAGGGATTTTGGCCCATTTTTCCATTGCAAATTGTTCCAGCTGGTCCAGATTGCGTGGTTTCCGAGCATGGACGTTCACTTTGAGCATCCGCCGCGGATTCTCAATAGGATTGAGGTCTGGGCTCTGTGCGGGCCACTCCAGGACCTTGGTTTTGGTATCCTTCAGGTACAGTTGGACAGAATTCGATGTATGCTTTGGGTCATTGTCTTGTTGGAAGACCCAGCGACGACCTAAGGCTAGACTACGAGCAGATTTTTGCTTATTATCCCTCAAAATTTCAATATAATTTTCTCTTTTCATGATGCCTTGCATCTGAGCATGGCTCCCTGTGCCTGAGGCTGCAAAACAGCCCCATAGCATGATGCTCCCACCACCATGTTTAACTGTGGGAACTGTGTTTTTAGGGTTGAAGGCCTCTCCCTTTCTTCGCCAATCATAAGCAACATCCATGTACCCACATAGTTCTAGTTTAGTCTCATGAGACCAAAGCACAGACTTCCAAAACTCATCTTTACCTTTCGAATGTTCATGGGCAAGCCTCAGTCTGGCTATGATTTGCTGCTCTTTGAGTAAAAGGGATCTTCTGGGACGATGGCCTTGAAGGCCACCACGATGAAGAGCCCTCACAACTGTGTTCCTTGAAACATCAACTCCAGATCAGCAACAATCATCTTGGCAGATGTCCAGGGCTTCTTGCTGACATCTCTGACTATTTTCCTCTACAGAGTTCTTGAAATCTTGCGCTTATGACCACACCCAGGTTTGTTTCTTACAGAATTCGTCTCCTTGTACTTGGCAATGATGCAAAGTACAGCGGTTCTAGGCATTGTGAAACGCTTGGAAATGGCAATATAGCCTTCCCCCTTATCATGAGCCTCCACTATCTTCTTTTTGAGCTCAAGACTGATTTCCTTTGACTTTGGCATGGTGAGTAAGAGTAGTCCCTCTCAATAATGTGTTCAAGTGCCCTGTTCCTTGGAGTCCTTTCATGTTGACTGAATGCTCAGGTGTTGTTAGGAAGCCAGTTGACTGTACAGGTGTGGTTTGAAAGATGATTGGTTAATTAGGTGTGTTTTGAAAGCATACATTCACATGGGGGTAATATTATTGACCACACCATCATGGGGGCTAATATTTTTGACCACCCCATTTTTCACTATATTTGATATAAAGCAAGCCTAAAAACATATTTTATATTCCAAAATGTACCAAAAGCTACTAAATAGCACTGGTGAATGTTTGATCATATCAAGTTTTATCAATGCTGAAAACATTGACAAGGATTTTAGGAAAATGTTCCATAATTCCTGGGGGGCTAATAATTTTGGCCTCAACTGTATGTAAGAGTCAGTGGTGCAAACCCATCCTCTCCTAGGGGTAAGTTGTTTTCAAAAACACCGGATCTTTTGATTCCAGAGTTAAATAATTACCCAGTAGTTCATTAGACCCTGCTCATATGCTAAATGCCCATTTATTTTAAACTCCAGGCCCTTGGTTTTCTAAAGAAGGCTTCTTATTAAGTTTGATCTCAATCAGCTTTATTGGCCAAGTATGTGTGCACAGAGAAGGAATTTGATTCCGGTTCAGTTTACCCTCAGTGTACAGAGATGTGTTGTGTACTAGGCAAGGGTGTAGGTTTGGTTTGTAAAGTGGTGGGGACATAAATTTGCCATGTGGTCAGTGGATCCAATTTTTTTACAATATAGTAAGATCCGTCGCTAGAAAATTTAGACCAGATAAAACTATATTTCCATACCTCTACCTCTGTGTTAATGAATGGGTTAAATTCCCATAGAGGAAGGTAGATTTTTATTTTCAAAGGCCATTTATTTCATGGATCCAGGATACTATACATCCTGATAAGGTCACCTAGGCCTTGGGGATTAAAATAGCCCGACATCATGACATACCCTTCACCATACCCAGAGATTGGCATGGTGTTATTTCAGTTATTCCATTAGCTGGTTTGATTTCCATTGAGAAATGATTAGGCTAACTAGCAAAATAACTAGCAATTTGACAAGCTGAAATAACACCATGCCAACCTCTATAGGTATGGTGAAGGGTATGTCATGATATGTGGCTATTTCAATTACAAAGGCCTAGGCGACTTTATCTCGGATACATGAAATAAATGACCTTTAAAAATATTAATCTGACTTCCTCTATGGGAATTTAACCCATTCATTGAAATAAGGGTTCACATATCTTCCTGTATTCAATGAAGAACATATTTATTTACAATACATTATTCATTCACAAAGAAAATGTGTGGCCTAAAAGGTTGGATTTTTCCTCATTTGTTTAATTAAAACATTAATATCAATTTCCAAAACGTGATTTTTTAAATTCCTCTTTTAGTCAACTTGAGCATGGGGTTAACTTACTTATTCTTGCCACTGTAGTTGAAATCCTTACCTCGTCATCTCTTTCTCCTCTCTCCTGTCCTACGCTAAGGTGCTCAATCTCAGGTGGTTCAACAACTCTGTCTGATGCAGCCTGTAGTATGGACAGCCACTATGTAATCATTGCCAAATTAGCCTGTAACATTACAACTCACAGTTGAAGTCCTTCCCTGGTCACCTTTTTCTCCCTCTCTCTCATTATGTTTCGCTCTCTCATCGCTATCTGATGCCTGCAGTATGAAAAGCACTTAATATCACAATACAGACCTACGCAATTTGTAGGTAACATTTTTAGTCTTCATCTTTGTGAATTTGAAAGATATTATTGATGGAAGATGAATCTACAGTGTAATAAGACAAATTACAGCGCTGTGTTGGCTAGCTTACCTGTTCAGTGCTACTACTTTGCTCTCTCCCTGTCTGATCTGTAGTGCTGCTACTTTCCCTCTTTCTCTTCTTGCCCGACGTCTGTGTACAGCAAAACAAACTGAAATCATCTGGAATTCATAGGCTAATGCAATACAAATTTTGAAAATAACAAGCTCACATTTTGTGCATCACTGCCAACTGTCTAGACTGCCTACCTACATTCATGAAATAAGACCTTATATCTTTTGTCCCAGTGTCCATGATGCTAGTAGCTAATCCATCTGCTTCTGCCTGCTGAAATAACGTAATATTGCAAGTTGAGCAAGTGACCAGAAATAACTAACACATTTCAGTGTGGCATATAGCATCTCCATCTAGCCTACGTTACAGTTGTTTTTCCGCTAAAATAGATTAGTTCTAGGTCGAGAAAATCCTTAGATCTTTGCAGGAAACATTGGAAACGTTTATATATACCTCTCCTCTCCTGAACAACGGTCACAGTAGAGCTGTCTCCACTCTCCAAATCATGCGTTCCATTCCGTATTTCCTTTCAAATTATTGCGCTTTGGCAAACAAACAAACATCTGCGACACATAGGCGGGACTCGGGACCAAAGAGGAAAAGCACCAATCACTACCAGAAGCGCTGTTTCCCCTGCGAGGGGATAGGCTATCAAAATACTCTTTGGGAGACTGTTTGTGAAGCGGTGGGGAAAGGCTATAGCCTAGGATACAGTAGGCTATTTTATGTAAACGCCATTTGTGAAAAAGTGGTGGGGACAATTCTGCATCATTCCAAAAGTGGTATGGACATATGTCCATACCGGCCATGCCATAAATTATGCCCATGGTACTAGGTGTATTGACGCGGGGCACAGTGCTTAATCCCTGCTTCCTCATCTTGACGAGCGCTCATGCTCGCTTCCACGCCTGCTTCTTTCACAAATCCTATAGAGAGCATCTGCACCTCTGACAAGAATATTCAGTTCTTTCCGGTTCAATGTAAATAGGTGAAAAATTTCCAGCAGAGGAGTGTCTGATGTTGTCTCTCTGATGAATGTGACCAGTGAGGGGTCACAGAAAACTGAACAAATTAACAAAAACAAGAAAAGTACGAGAGAGTGAAGTCCAGTGGAAGCCATCAGCAGCCCATTCCTGAATTACACTATGACAATCAGACTTATTTTGTCAGACTTCAGAAAGCTCCCAGAGCCAGAGAAGACGTACATGTATGACTATACAGTAATTTGTAACATCGGCGGCGTGTCCCTTTAAATAACGATGTGGGTCTGACCTTATCTCAAAATACCATGGCTTTACATGAGGATAGAAAAGAGCCCCTTCTGCAAGTGCTGCTTAATTGCAGTGTATGTTGCGGAGCAGCTCAGCAATGGTTTTGCTCCGTGCTCCGTCGTCTTCAACCCCCACTGGCTGCATTTTGAGTGCTGCATGCCGGACAGCTGGAGCTGCGAGACCAAGGAGTTCCCACGATAATTACTGAATTATGTATCGAGAGCCAGCTTCAAAAAAGCTTTGAGCTAACTTAACCCTTAACAAACCAACATCTAATAGTGTAACACCTACATCTAATTACAGTATGGGTACTTCTCATTTGTCTTATTTGTTTTCTCCTTGATTGGACCGGTAGTTGTTCCTATCTGCCATCTGGCAGGCCATCCCACTTCCCTTATTTGGACACACGAGAGCTACCTTCACTGAAGTCTTTTACCGTCTGACACGCCCCCTAAGACATTTATTAGACGCTGCAGCAAATCAGACTGATTTGATACATCACAACATGACTAGAGTTTTTTATGGTGTGAAGACAGATATCAGATCAAACTCAAGTGTATCACCATCATGTTTTATATTTAGTTTGTTTTCTGGTTCACCAGCGAGTTAAAATGTGTCAGCCTGACTGTAGGAGAACAAAACTCAAACAACTTTCTTATTTCACTGGAAACATTTTTCTTGTCATGGTCTGTTTTAAACACATGAGGCTGATCATTCCTGAGCGTCAGGTTTCTATGTTACAGCATTTCAGTTTAAGAGCTTTCAGTGTCCAGAGGACACCATAATCACATACTGGGTTGTTAAATTATGATTAAACAATCAGAATGTCACTGAATACTGAGGCAAATAATGAATAAAGACATAAATGCATTCTGGGAGTTTAAATGGTTCCTGTGCCTCTGAGCAGACACAGTACAAAACAGAAGCTTCGTTTGCAGAAAATGGATAATCAGGATATCAGCAAGAGCATCATTTCTGATATGTCCAATGAATGATAAAACTGCGAGAATGAAATGGGAACTGAGAGAGCAGAGAGCAAGTGATCATCCAGCAAAAGTGTTTGTTGTCCTCTTCATAGAGGAAGGGAGTATAGAGAAGAGGTGTAAAGGACAGGATTGATTAAAATGTAGGACACAGACAGAAGCTCAATAATGCAGAGTACTAACTGCAAAAGAAATCTGATCTTTATTTCAAGCCATCCGAGAATCAAGTTCATCACAGTCTAATTTCCAAGTGTAGGTCTAAACTATTGTCACTATAACTTCAATAAAAATCACGTAAATGTCTGAACTGAATACACTTAAACTGCAGACACATCTGACATCCCTACAGCTGATTCAGCTGTGATCAGCTGCAGCCGTCTTCAGAAATGGACGTTGCTTCAAATGAAGCTGCAGAGGTAAGGACTTTTTATTTGTGTTAAAACAGATTTCTTCTCTCCTCCCGCGGTTTCCTCACAACACTCCACTAATACATTGTGGATGGGAGTAAGACGCAAGGAAAGCAAGCCAGGTGAAATGAGAAGTTCCCTATGTAAATCCTTCCCACCACAATGGCCATCAGCAAGAACATACAATACATTTCTGGATGCTAAAGCTTTAGCTTTAGCAGCACCAACACAGATTACATCCATAGATACATGCAAGTCCATATATGCAGATATCCAGTGTAGCAAAAGCAGAACCACATGCAAAACCACAGATACAAAAATGTCCTATAATAAAGCTCGAATAGTACCTAAAAACAAATACATTAGATTTTAGGCATTACATTAATTTTGAAAATAATGGATAAAAAAAGGCTGTATGATGTGAAAGCTCTCTCTCTCTCTCTCTCTCTCTCTCTCTCTCTCTCTCTCTCTCTCTCTCTCTCTCTCGCATTCACACACACACACACACACACTCATCCACATGAAATAGTTTGCGCAAATTCATTCAATTCAAACTGTCTTTCTTTGTACAGTCTAATAGAGAGACTACAGTGTGAATGAGGATTTGTGTGTGTGTGTGTTTTGTGAGTGACAGACTGAAAGAGAGAGAGAGAGAGAGAGAGAGAGAGGGAGAGAAAGTCCTTTTTACACAGCGTCTCCGCATTATCTTCGGAGCGGTGGTTCGGCGATTCTCCGCCGATGGCCTCTCCGCCTACATGTGTGTAATTCACACAGAGCGAAGCATCTCCGCCTACATGTGTGTAATAAATTATATAATTATACATAATCACCATCAGTAAACTGGACGCTGTCTGACTCTGTCACTGACGGGACGGAGGCTGTTTTCTGGGGGAAAGTTCCCTGAAGTCTCCGTCGGGAGAGCTGACGGTCGCGGTGATTTATTTTCGTCACAAACACTCGGTGAGTTAAAGTTTTTTGCCAGTGACAGACGCTGTTTTTCGGGCACAAATGTGAGGAAGAGTCGGGAGGACAGACGCTTCTCCACGTACAGCTGCGGTATTTTGTTTCCCTCATATAAGTTGCCAAAGACAGTTACAGTTACTACGTTACTTTTGTTCGGTCCTGTAACGTTGCTTTGTGGGACATTTCTCTGTATTTAGTTGAGTGAAGGACCTGTGCAGTTATCAGACTGTCAGACCGACACGCCATCGCTCCGTGCCTCCGGATTATCCGTTCACACTGGGACGGCTCACCAATAATGCTCCACATACCGCCAGTGGGACCCGCCGTCAGCGGGACGGAGAGGGTCGGCTGCGGCCACATAAGGCCGGTAGCACGCGCCATCAGCGGGTCGAGGGGGGCCGGGGGCGGTCACATAAGGCCGTTGGCACTTGCTGTCGGCGGGAGGAGAGGCGGAGGACGGACAGGAGGACAGACGCTTCTCCACATACAGCTGCGGTATTTGTTTTCCTCATATAAGTTGCTAAAGACGGTTACAGTTACTATATTTTTGTCCGGTCCTGTAACGTTGCTTTGTGGGACATTTCTCTGTATTTAGTTGAGTGAGGGACCTGTGTAGTTATCAGACTGTCAGACCGACACGCCATCGCTCCGCGCCTCCGGATTATCCGTTCACACCGGGACGGCTCACCAATAATGCTCCACATACCGCCGGTGGGACCCACCGTCAGCGGGACGAAGAGGGTCGGCTGCGGCAGCGCGGCCACATTATGTCGGTGGGACCCGCCGTCAGCGGGACGGAGAGGGTCGGCTGCGGCCACATAAGGCCGGTAGCACGCGCCATCAGCGGGTCGAGGGGGGCCGGGGGCGGCCACATAAGGCCGTTGGCACTTGCTGTCGGCGGGAGGAGAGGATGCAAGCCGGGACGGAGAGGATCGGTTCGGCCCCAGTGACCAGCCTAAACGGACTCTGCAGAAATCCAGACTTTACCTGGTGACAGTTGCTGAAACGATCAGGGGTAAAGTGGACACTGCAGAGACGGTGTTGGTGGTGGTGTTTAACTCCCCACAGTAACGTTAGCTCCTCTTGACAAAATCGATCCACCGTTTCTTTACGTTGTCATCTGAAGGAAACTTAAATAAGCTAACAGCGCCATCACCCTGCACACTGTGGCATCCAGGAAAGGTGCAGGAGCGATGAGGAGGAAATGTGACTGTTTAGCTGACTGGTTGGCTGGTTAGCTAGCTGCAAACTATTGTAAGCAATGCTATCCAAGACTGGAGAGCGAGTGGGAGAACCGCTGAAGCTGATGCGCTGCACGTATTTATACCACTTCTGCAGCAGGGCGGGGTTTATGCAAATCATGGCCGCGTTACGTAACGCGGCCATGATTTCTGACCCGCCCATTAAATCCTGAACACAGAAATGTTGAAAAACAGTTTGTGAGCCTAGCTCCAAAATTAAATTCTAAATGGTCGAATGGCTTTTACATGTTTTAAGTAAACACATTTATGACCTGTTTAATGTGTTTAGAAGAAAATGGCTGATTTTGCTTTACACGGACTTTAAGTTTTTCGGGCTAAATTATATAATTATACATAATCACCATCAGTAAACTGGACGCTGTCTGACTCTGTCACTGGCAGGGACGGAGGCTGTTTTCTGGGGGAAAGTTCCCTGAAGTCTCCGTCGGGAGAGCTGACGGTCGCGGTGATTTATTTTCGTCACAAACACTCGGTGAGTTAAAAGTTTTTAGCTGGTGACAGACGCTGGCACAAATGTGAGGAAGAGTCGGGAGGACAGACGCTTCTCCAGTACAGCTGCGGTATTTGTTTTCCCTCATATAAGTTGCCAAAGACAGTTACAGTTACTACGTTACTTTTGTTCGGTCCTGTAACGTTGCTTTGTGGGACATTTCTCTGTATTTAGTTGAGCGAAGGACCTGTGTAGTTATCAGACTGTCAGACCGACACGCCCTCGCTCCGCGCCTCCGGATTATCCGTTCACACTGGGACGGCTCACCAATAATGCGGCCCTGATTCTACCTCCAGAGGCGGATCAGAGCCGCAGCGAAATTTCCCCCCTCTCCGCATCCGAAACGTTCACACAGGGGAGGGTGCGGAGAATCGGCGCAGGATCCCCGCATGCAAACGGCAGTGTGAAAGGGGCTAGAGAGATACAAAGAAAGAACAGAGAGGGTCAATGCCATACTCTTCCTCCATACAACCCCTGCTGTGTGTGTAAGACATGGGGAGAGTCTTTCTAAAATCAACCAATTACTGCGCTTGATAAAAATACTATGATAAGCCCACTGGCCCTCCTGAGAACCAACACACCAATTGAAGAGCCCTGCCCAAATATGGATGTGTGTAACCCGGTCACCATCAAATCAGAGTACTTCTTTCATTCTATGAACGTCACGGCTGCACTATTTTCTCTATTTTTTTCTTTCTTAGAGGAAATTAAGATAAAGCTTGCACAACATACTATACATAATTTAAACATTCTGTTTTAAGCTCAGTGCAGTGAATAGGGCAGCATTAAATACATCAAAATGGCAATTATCCAATGATAAAATGACAGCAATCAGAAATACTGCCGCTGCTACTACTGCAGCTACTAGGTTCAAAGCTCTGATTTTAGCTTTTCAATATTATCACAGGTTTCACTTGAAATAATAATAACTCAGTGTGCAAAATATAATGCTATTGAGTGCAATATTCAAAGAGAATACTCGTCTGTCGTACCTTCCAACGTTTGTAGGTGTTAATGGGAAATTACATTACATCTTAGTGCATGTCATTTCTTGCGTTATAGCATTACTGCACTGGGTTGGAGATATGAGCGTCTCCAATGAGATGAGATCTATAGTGTCTTGTTAACTTATGTTGCTTTGTGAGTAACTTCTGTCGTTAACAGGATCTACTTTTATCTTTAAGGATACATTCTTAGGGGCGCCGCTTAGCTCAGTCGGTAGAGCGGGCACCCCATGTTTAGAGGCTCTGTCCTCGCTGCAGCGGACCCGGGTTCGAATCCCGGCCTGGGTCCCTTTACTGCGTGTCACTCCCCGTCTCTCTCACCCTGTTTCCTGTCACCCTCTTCATCTGTGCTATCAAATAAAGCCATAAAAGCCAAAAAAATAATAATAAAAAAAAAAGGATACATTCTTAGAAAAAGTCATAATTTTATCAACTTTGCTCAAAATGTTTTCATTTAGGCTTCATTAAACCGTGACCTGCTGCATGCACTGGAGAATTTTCGAGGCAGTTCTAGTGCTGACACAGCTAGCCAAAGAGTTTGAGTATCACAGTCATGAGTGGTGGTTAAAGCAACTGCAAGATCGACAGCCGATGACAAGTCCTGGAATCAGTAATGCAGGCTTTTCATTGGTCCACCGTGGTGATGAAAGACATAAACTACAAAAGTAACCGCTCAATTTAGTATGATCTCAGTGCTGTAGTGCAACTCATGCGGCAGGAGGTGATGTCATTTGTTGCATGTCATGTACAGAGAAGAAGCAGTTAAGGTACAATAACCAGGATATGTTGATGTGGAGAGTGAATGTGAGAAAACTGCTAATTTTCTAAATCCCTGATGCGTGTTTACACTGAATGGCGTTCTAAAGACGGTCCCGTGGTTAGGTGTAAACCAAAAAAAACTTAAGTGTACTGTTTGCTCCTGAAATGCTCTGAAGTAAATCAATAAAAAAATAAAAACCTAATGAACAAACCAAAATCAATGCTTTTTAGCATAAGAAAAACACCCTGATGTGGTTCCCTCATGCTAATCACCTGATGATGATGTAAGACAGCGTATTTGAGTCAGAGTGTAGAAGGCTGCTGCGAGCAGAGCACTGGTGACAGTGTTAATCAGTCAACCAGTAGACATGACAGCCTTAATCAAGGCAATGAGCGGGTGGCAGGAGTGCTCACTGGTTGAAAATCAACACCGAGTCCATTTTTACATCTCAATTGCTGACTGTGATGCATATAAATAACTTGCACGGTCCATTAGACTCATCAGACATCACACGCTGACAGAAACACACTAGGTAACATGTGCACACACACAGTTGTTCCAAGAGCGGCTCGCTCTGATGACACTCGGAGTTGTCAGAGTGAATTACCTGCATGTCGAAATGGAACAGATAAATTGTTGGGAGAGCACAGCAAATTGACTCGGTCAAGGCTGTTGATCTATTGTTGTACTGCAGAGGACACACAGAAAAACTCTTACACACACACACACACAAACACACACACACACACACACACGCACACACACACACACACACACACACAATGTCTTGCTATATCTTTCACTTCACTCTCTCTGTTTTTCCAAGAATACATCAGGTCCAGCTCCAGTTCGACTATACTGAAAATCATTTACACCAAGACTTGAATTTATATTCAAAAGGCACAGACAGCTACTTTAATGTACAAGAATAATTTGTGTTGGCATTAAGTACTACAGTGGCAGAATGGTTTTTGAAGGAGAGTTTGGAAACTGTGAATGACACTATTTTAGTAAATTAATAAATAATCACCATATGTGCTTATGACCTTTCATGTCCTTGAATGTAAAGATAACATATTTGGCAGACATAGTCTGTACTACGATTTAACACATCCACAAATAAGGAGGGGGCAAGGTCTATCATTGCTTTCTAGATTGATCCTCCACCTCCAGGCTATCTCCTGATATCAGTTAGTAAAATAATACTGTAGCTGTATCAGTAGCTATTAGGTCTGGGTGATATGACCTTAAAAAAACATCACAATATTTTTAGGCTATATCATCATATACAAAATATAGTGATATTCTGGGATCTACTCAAAAGCACCTTATCAAAGAACTGGACAGCAAAATCAAATATATGGTGGCGGCAGTAGCTCAGTCGGTAGAGACTTGGCTTGGGGACCGGAGGGTGGCCGTTTCAAGTCCAGCTATGGACCACAATATGGAAGTGGACTGGTAGCTGAAGAGGTGTCAGTTCACTTCCTTGGCTACTGCCGAGGTGCCCTTGAGCAAGGCACCAAACACCCATTGGCCCCCTCACAGTGCGCTGTCACAGCAGCCCACTGCTCCTAGCTTGCAGGGTGTGTGTGTATATTTGTGTATACTTAAAATATATATGCAGCTAGTGTGGGTCAAATGCAGAGAATTTCAGATGTGTAGCTGATAAAATAATTTAATTATTGAATAAGTATTAGGGCTGCACAAAAAATCCCAAAAAAATCGCGATCTCGATTCGCACATACACGTGATCTCATTTCCACACACAGCGATTCTGAAGCATTTTATTACTCGAGCTGAATCACAAACGAATGCTCCTATTTTCCTCCCGGATTTTGTGAAGCGCCTCCAAACGCAGCACTGCCGCTGCCTCCTCCCTCAACCTGTGGTAAAGCGTCTTTACAACACGTGATTCAGTGGAGGAAGCCCGCCTGCAGTAGAGTGTTTGGAAGGAGTGAGTGAGAAGCCGTACTTAGACGGGGCAGCAAGCCGCCAATTTGCCCGTCCTTCTGGCGGCTCGGTCCGCAGTTTTTGACAGAGGGCGGCAGGGGGTCTGTTTTGGTCCGCAACTGGACAGCCGCTGAGATCCGGGAGATGCTAGCGTCTCCCGGATCTCTAGCTGTGTGGTTGTTAGCATGTTGTTGTAGCCACAAGCTAGGAACGGTCGCTACTTTCAAACTAAAAGCCCCCCGCTAAGAACGCAGTTCTAAACTTCAGTGGGGTGCAATGGAAAGCTCTTATTTTGAAGACAAATTTGTTGTTAACTGTTCACAGCTCAACTTCGAGCTTCACGTCACGTCACATGTTTACGCCTACCTCAGAGGCGGCTTTTGGAAAAGGAGGAATATTATGCCTCCGTTTTAGAAAGCCGATCACAGCAGCTATCACATATCACCTAGCCAAAGATACGGCCCCAATAAACACTGTACAACACGAGGTATTAAAGGATGCCCTCTCATCTTGGAGACTAATTTTTTTTTTACTTTTGTAAAAATCATTTCTCATCGAATGATAGAACTTGAACAAAACAAAAAAAAACAATGCTTTGGCAGAGGCATAGTAGTATGCCTATGCCATTCTACGATGTTTTTTGTATTGTTTTGTTCAAATTTATCAGTGCAATAAACATTTTGTGAAAAAAATCGTGCCAAAGAATCGTGATCTCAATTCTAAGCAAAAAAATCGTGATTCACATTTTTTCCAGAATCGTGCAGCCCTAATAAGTATAATAAAAAAGAAATATTATTGGACAAAACCACAATTATATTTTCAATCAATAATCATCAGTGTTACTTTCAAAATGCAATATATTACATATTTCTAATTACCTTCATTTCAAATTACTAGATTATGTTACAATATTATTGTCTGCGTAGAGTGTTATATTACTCATTAAACTATTTTGTAGGTGCTTTATACAAAATGCCCAAATAACCTCTATAGAACAATTAAAAAGCTAAGATCTTTTTAAATTTAGGAATGACCTTGGACACAGGGATGAGCAGCCATCACAGTCTGATATATTATAAGATAGGAATATATATTACAAAATACAGCTCATTTCAGTCACACAGGGACAGATTAAAGAACTTAAGGGCACGGCTATACTAAACACTCGTATAGCCTATATTAATATGGTCCTGTTGGTGTGGATGGATTCTTAAAAAAGACAGCAATAAACGCTTTACTACGGCCGGTAACACAAATATTACCATGTTATATGACATAACTGTAGTAATGTATTACTGAAATATTATTAGTAATGTTTCATATTACTCTGCAACTGCTAAAAGAAAAATATATTACTGTATTGCATTAATTTTATGTTGTGTTACCCCCCCAACACTGATAATCATCAGTAATGTGGATATAATTAGTGGGTGAAGATGAATATCATAATAATGATTGCACAGCTCTAATAGCTATGTACCATAGGATAGCTATTAGAGCTATTACCATAGACATTTCCAACATTACTTTAGTTGTTTTTGTGCATTTTTAGAAAATAAAGGGGAAAATAAAACACGTTGAAGCATATTTCTGCAGCATTTCTGATTATTAAATGAACTGTGCTGAACAGTTCATTTGTTGGAGAACATATAATAATCAATCAAATAATGAAACATTTGAATAGTAATTAACTGACAACGTTTTGCATTGATGAATTATGTTATTAAACATGGGCATTGTGAGAGGAATTGTGTCAATCATTTGTTGTATTAAATTGATTCTTGTGAAATCTCAAACCATTGCAATACCACATACCCACTCACCCATATTACTAATCCATTTTATGATGCAGCAGAACTAAATTAAATTAAATCTTGTGACAATGATATTTTGAATCATATGGATTTCAAATGTTTAATTCATTCATTGTTCATTTGTTCAAGTTGTAGCTACAGCAGCAACAAGCTGGATGAGGTTCTGTTGGGTTTGATGAGTCTATTTGATGTTCACACCTCTGAAGATATTTACCTCCACAGGAAGATATAGAGTACAGTGCATTTGTCTTGTAATAAGCCAGTTGCTGTTAATGTACTGTATTTTTAGAGACTCCAACTAATCCCATGCACAACTGAAAAGGGGTTTAAATATGCCTGTAAATCCATCTTTATTATTCTTTTATGTGTTTGCATTGGCAGTCTGGAATGGGCTCTAACCACCTTCAACGGCTCAGACGATGGATGAAAGATGTTAAGCCACAGCAGAGGTATCAGAAATAAACAGGTCCATGTTTAAGACTGACATAAAATGTATGTCGCTTTTTCAGGAGTGAAAGAATGAAATCAATCTCCACAAGCTGCAACACACCCAAATCACACTTTTGAAACCATAATAACACACAAACGCTCCAAATTCCTTTTAATATGAATTCTAAAAAGCTTGAAATACGTAAAAGCTACAGTATATCAGCCGTCCCCACCTTTCTTTTTCCCTTCCTTTCTTTTACTCTCTCTCATCTTTGCTTTTACTCCAGCCACAAAATATTGTCTCCAATGAAGCAGAACTACCACCAAAACAGTCTTCAAAAGAGAGAAGAAATTGTCCCCATGCTCCAGTTCTCCCCTCATGTTGTTTCTTTGTTGGCCCCAGACGTTTAGAGACCCACTCTCCAGTTTAATTTGACCAACCTCTAAAACATTATGTTTACATCACCTGACTTATCTAGCAACAAAACTGCCTGAGTATGTTAATGTCCAATTGTCTTATGTTATATCAATACAAAGCATCAGTTTTGGCCATAACTCACCATAAATTGACATGAAATACATGAAAGGAAAATGAGTGAAGTCGCTGCATGTGACTTGTTGAGTAACTACGATCCAATACCACTGAACTTTATCATGCAGTTACAGTACAACATGGGAAAAAGTTCAAGTCTGAAAATATAACGAGTGTATATATAGGATATCAAGAAACAGATATCCACAACCCAAAATATTAAGTACGTTAACAGTAAGGCCTACACGTTTGAGAGGTTCCAAATAATATAAAAGGTGATGGTTATTTTACACAAATTCATTAATTTCTGTTAATTTAAGCAACACATCATTTTCCTTAGTGTTTTCAAGTCCTTTTCCCAGGGCCTTCCTGTCCCCTCTGCCCTGGATGCTTTCCTGTTTCAGCACACCGGATTTAAATGATCAACTCATCATCAACACTGCTGGAGTCAGATAATGAGCCATCCATTCGAATCAGGTGTGTTGGGACATGGCTATTTATGGATAATGCCCCATTTTTCTGTCTGAAGCCTACTGAGTCTGAGTGGCATCAGAGCCTGACCTCAACGCGAGAGATGTTCTAAGGTTTATGTCCAGTGCAATGAATGGACGCTGAAGCACAGAGTTTTTGTTATCCTGTCAAACAGTTGTTATTAACTGGAAGATAAATCTGGTCTTGGAGCTTTGTCTGTACTGGCCCTGATTATCTGCCAATGAGTCATCGAGGCCACACCCATATTATCAAATATTTTGATTATCTAGGGCAGGGGTACTCAAATACAAATCTTAAAGGGCCACAAAGATTTTTTTCAATGAGTCAAAGGCACATGTATTGAGGTTGGTCAGGCCACATGCAAGAATACTGTATAATATGTGCATTTAATAATACACATATATATATATATATATATATATATATATATATATATATATATATATATATATATATATATATATATGTACATATATATGTACATATATATATATATATACTATATATATATATATATATATATATATATATATAGATATATATATATATGTCATATATATATATATGTACATATATATATATATATATATATATATATATAGATATAGATAGATAGATAGATAGATAGATATATGTCATATATATCTATATATATATATATATATAGATATAGATATATATGTATATATATGTATATATATACATATATGTATATATGTATATATATATACATATATACACACACACACACACTTACACACATATATGTATATTTATATGTATGTGTGTGTGTATATATATACACGTGCTGACCCAACCAGAACACATGGTGAAGGAATAATAGTTCGGGGGCCACAAATAGGAGGCTGGCGGGCCGGATGCGGCCCGGGGTCCGCCTATTGAGGACCATTGCTCTAGGGTGTAAAAATTCTGGATAATTATGCCAGTACTTTCTGAGCCAGACCACAACAAACAATGAGAAGGGTATCATGGAGCAACCAAACCACTCCCAACATTCTAGCCCTTGAAGCTAACCTCAGCTAGCATACGATTGTTGACAGATTGACCAAAGTAAAATCTCTTATTCGGTTCTTAATGGAGAAATATGTTGAACACGTCTCTTTCACAATTGCTTATTCTGCTTTTGTTTTTTTTCTCACTGCAAAGTTTTAATGTTACTCCAACAAGTGGTTACACTACAGTTTCCATTTGTTTTTTTCCATGAGATCATAATATCCTTTAGTGTGTGATGCATCATTATTTTCTTACATCTTGTAGCGTGTACATGTACACTGGTGAAGATTCTCCTTAAGTGTATGTGTGTGATGCAACCTGATTTAAAAATCGGTAAGGATTTTAAAGGTCCTGTGTGTGTTCTTTCTGCATTTTAAAAGAGAATTTTGGTTGCAACAAGCCAACAAGTTCACACAAAAATACCAAGTACACATGAACAGAAATGAAAGTTGCTGTGGCTGCTAATTCTATTGCCCTGTTAACATCAGATAGCAAGGAAATTGTCTCATCATCTTAAAATATGAAATCATTTGTATTTAATAAATGTCAAGATAAATGTGGTTTTGAATATAAAGTCCGGAGCCCAAGGAAACGATGGAAAAACAATTTTTCTATCAACTGTCCATTATATAAACTATATTTGGAGATATTAAGCAGTAATAGAAATAAGTGTCATTTTATGGATGCTAAATACATCATGATACACAGGCTTTCAGTGGTGTCTGTCTGTCAGATGTCGTCAGTGCCATCAGGTGGACTCAGGCTCATTACATCAGTTTGAGCCGTTCTGTTTTCATGCTATGGGATGTGGGCAAAAATGTTGATTTGTTTGTCTATTTGGGGTAATAAAATCATATGTACAAATCACAGTGTGTTGTTATAATTATGAGTTGAAGTTATTGTCATGAGATAATAATAATCTTGATGATCATATAGGACAGTCAGACAGTAAAGAGGGTAAGTGGTAGCAAGTGGGAGACATGCAGCAAAGGCAGGCTGGAATCAAACCGGGCCTCAGCTGAGGTCTTCACAGTTAGGCACAGGCCTGATGAGCTATCAGGGAGCAGCACATATTTAAACATTTACTGGACCAGTACCGAAACAAGACATGTATTAATCTTTCTCATCTAAACTCTCTCTCAACAAAGTGAAATTTCCCCAGGTGTCATCCCTGTCTATAGAACAGATCTATTCTAGATTGCATTGTACTTGGGTATTAGTCGCAGCACCCTCCAATGACTCCAAATGGTACAAAATTCTGCTGCCTGACTAATTACTGCAACAAAAAGGAAACTTCCCCTGTGCTCGTCCCCCTCTACCGGCTCCTTGTATGTGGCCTTGCCCCTAAATATTTTTGGGATTTATTGACCCGGCATGTATCCTGCAGGCCACTGAGATCTGTGGATGGAGCCCTGCTGGTCACTCCCAGGTCACAGTAAGTGACAAAGGGGGCTGTCTTCTGCAATTAGAGCCTTCAAATGAAAACCCTCTGGAACTCTTTGCCTTCTGAACTCAGGCACTCTAAATACCTAGCCTTTTTTAAATGTCTTCTTGAAACCTTCCTCTTCATGCAAACCCTTGGAAAGATATATATTTTTATTTAAATTGTTTTGAATCCTGTTTAACTGATCTTCTTTATCTAATTGTTGTTATCTGCCTTTTATGGTTTTCTTCTTTCTTCTTAAGCACTTTGGCTAGAAAGATAGTATGTATATAAAGTTTACTGACTGCAAAACACACGTTTTCACAATAAACTCACTGTTACAGGTTAAAGATGTTCATCAAATTGTTGCCTTGTTCCACAATTGAATTTCATGTTTGAAGAACTTAACCCTGACAGACAGCTATTTATTTCTACAACATGTAATCTGCTTTCCAGAGTTCTATGTTTGTTTTGAATAAAGACAACTTTTACCATATTTGGACTTTCTCCATAAACAGTGACTCTCAGCAAATTCAGTGAGCCTCTGCTTCATGGTGGATGATAAATGCTGGCTAAGTTGTCCCGGTGCTCTACTGTATAACCAGCCTCTCTGCCTCTCCAGACACTTCTCTATAAATGCCGACCCACTGGGCTAATTTAATAAAGGCCTTTTCTATGTTACCACAGAGACACACCAGGTAATTACACCCACAGCCGGGCCCGCACGCACATGTTATTATGGGATACAGAATTGATCTGAGCATACCCTGGGGTTGCCAAGGGAGACGGATAGCCACTGCCAAGTGTCTTGTCTCCCGTGGCCATGGAAACGCGAGGCAAACGAGTGCATTAACGAGGCATCCACTAAAAACACCCTGCACACACACGCGCACACACACACACACGCACACTATTGAAACGAACGATTGGTTAATTTAGTCTTTAATCGAATAGCCAGATTAACATGAGACAATACTTCTCTCTGTCTGTGACACCTGTTCAAACAGCAGCCACTTCATTTCAATCTACGAGTCAACACACTCATCAATTGTTTGGCCTTTTAGGAGCGAAGATGAAGAATGAAGTAATAGAAAAGAGCAATAGAGAATAAGGGAGAGGAAGAAAGCATGCTGCAACCTTTTAAAGCCTTCATTTAAAAACCCTGGTGTGTTTTTAAGTTGTTTCATTATTAAGACAAGGTGGGGAGAGCAAGAGAGGATATGTGTGTGTTATTTCATTATTAGTTGGGGAGGAGGGAGAGGAGTGAAGAGCAGGAATTGTCCAAAGACTTTTAATTGGATTGCTAAAGCGCTTTCTTAATTGAGTTCTGTATTCTCACTAATATAAAAGGGTACATCTTTATGTTGTGCTAACACACACACAAGCATGCAAGCACACTCAGACTCACACCTAAATTGAACCCAGGGGGTCAAGGGTAGCAGGAGGAGATGAGATTTGATGAGTTGAACGCCGGACGCTTCAGCAAAAATTCAATTTAGACACCCTTAGATTGACTGGTTAATTTCTAACAGCTTACCTATAATAGCTTTCCTTACTGTCGCCTTAATTAAGTTCTCACATTAATGCTTTAGCTGGGGATCGGCACTCTTTAGAACCTGTTAACGCACATTTCCCTAGTGGTCAGAGCACAAAGGCACACACACACGCATGCACGCATGCATGCATACACACACACACACACACACACACACACACACCTAAGAGGAGGGGAAGTGGAGAAATTAAAAACAACAAACATTTTCCCTCTCAGCAACCAAAATCACACGCACACATACGCGTGCACGCACGCACGCGCGCGCACACACACACACACACACACACACACACACACACACACACACACACACACACACACACCTAAGAGGAGGGGAAGTGGAGAAATTAAAAACAACAAACATTTTCCCTCTCAGCAACCAAAATCACACGCACACATACGCGTGCACGCACGCACGCACGCACACACACACACACACACAACACACACATTGATAAGGTAAAAGGGCTCTAAGGAGCTGCTCCTGAAAACACAAAATGGCCAAACTCATCTAATAGTATTCTTCTGAGATTGGGGCCGCGTACACATATGTTTGGAGCCGTGACAGGAAAGGAAATACGGCCTCTCACAGAGTTGCAATCATAGACCAAACTTATTCCAAATTGTTTTTCATTTAAGCTCCGCTTGTTTTGTTTTTTTGTTTTTTTTCATGCTGGAGAGTGAACGGAGGGAAAATGCTGACATCGAGTGTTCATTTGCACTTCTTCTACCTGTAGGCTATACAAGGAGCATCTGCCACAGCGTGCTAAAACATGAAATTCAATCTTGTAACGTGGTTGGAGTGGTTTCCTCGCTCCACTGCGTAGATCTGTCAGGGAAGTAAAAAGGGAGTGTATCCAGCCAGTTCTGGCAGGTTCAAATAAAGTCTGAATGTAAAATAGATTCAATTCCATTCCAATTGGTTTCACTGAAGGAGTTTGCAGTTTCCATTTGGAACCTGTTGGTAAGGTGTATTAACTCTATATTACCACTTTACATTTAAGTGTATAAATTGATCAAGTTGATTTAATGAGTTCAGCTTTTTATCTTCCCAGCTGAGGCACTCTGCTCAGGTTAGACAACATGTATCTGTACACACTGGCAGCCGGGGTTTCCACAAAGGTCTGACGATCGAAACTGATGTTTCCTCAGCTGAATGTGTAATGTTAGTCGTCAGGTTTATAGCTGGCATATGAACATCATCTGCTGGTACTGCCATGGCTGTTAAAAAGAAGACGCTGAGTAAGCTTCCTGTGAAACACTTCAGCTAATCTCTTTGTAAAGAAAATGATAAAGTTTTCATCCATGTGTTTCAAGCCTCAAAGTCAAGTAATAAAAAAGGACTAAAAAAGTTATTTCTTGTGTTCTAATTTGTTTACTGAAAGGGCATCTGGCTCTCTAGTGGGCCATACGCACCAAAAGGTATATTCTCCTTTTTTAAATGCAGCCAAATTTTGATTGCTTTATTTAAAGATGTTTCTGTTTAAGACAAAATATGTACAAGAACACTATTATTACAATGTGGATACAAGTATTCTTAACATCCTATTATCATTGTTAAGATTTGTACCTGTCTTGTGTTCTGAGATCAAAAGGATTTGACAGTTATCACTTTTTATGTTGCATCTTTTGGAAAGGCCCTCACTGTGTATGACATAATGACTCACAACCCAATAATTACATTTTTATGGATAAGATAAACACTTGTGTTATGAATAACATTTTAATTTTTGAATATGAGTAGGCGTGTCTCATAGCTCTGGAGTTCATTCATGTTCATTGATTGGTCAGGCACCCAAGAGATTACAGGGACAGAGCAGACATTGAAACAGTTCCGTTTCAGCATATTGGCCATCAAACCATTACTATGTCCAAGCATACTGTAAGCATGCTGGTATAAAATAAAGGCCAAGAGATTATTTGACTGTCCAATTTTTTTCAGCAATGAAGGCTATAACTTTGTAAGACAATCAGGTCTTGTTTTCTAAAGATCATTGTTTTCTGTCACCTATATTTTCAAATTCTTCTCAAAAGAGATGTCATGTATGAAATGTGATATAACATGGAATTTGCCATATTTTGGCCAAATAGTTGAAAATAGTCGATTCTATTTTAAATTTTGATAATTGAATCTGGATGCTCATTTTGATCATAGAATAGAAATCTTGACATGTGTAATTATGATGATGATGATGATGATGATGATGATGATAATAATCATAACAACAATAATATTAATACGACTACTACTACTACTACCACTACCACTACTACTACTAATAATAATAATAATAATAGAAAATGTGATACTAATTGACCCCTGCAATTATAAAAGCAAAATTTGGTTATGTTTTACGATATTTTAAGATGACAATTAGGTGGCACAAGCTGTTGGTAAAACACAATGAGAAAGACAGATGGAGATTTTGTATTCACGAGTGCTCTTGTCAGGGTTTGGATGTGGTGAAATATCTAGTTGTAATTTCATGCTCATCTCGCCCTACAAACACCATGACCGTCAACTTTTAGAGTCAGGAAACCTGTCCAGGAGATGCAGAGACCACAGCATAATGACTTCTCACCCCAGACACCCACTGTCCTGTCCAACATTATATGTGCACCATCTGAATGGCAAACGAAACAAAATATCACCAGTATACAAATCTGTCCTTAACAGGTGAAATGCATGCAAAATGCAATAAACATCTCAAATAAAACCATTTCTTAAATGACTATACTTCGAAGATGAGTGCACATTAGACGAGGTGTAATTGTTTTAAACTTGGTATTCAGCCTTTAACACAGGACCAGGTTTGAAAAGATAAAATGAGGCATCAGGCCTGTTACACTGAATAAAATGATAACAGCAGCTTAAGGTATGCAGATTTTGTGACTAAAACTGACTTTTCCTTGTGTAGATATCATCATATGCATGGTGTGAGCAGGAAATAGAACAGACAAAACCGCTGGCTCTGGCAGAACTCTGTAATCAAACATGGGGAATATTAACCATAAAGAGGAGAGGTAACATGAAAATGCTATTTATTTAATGGTGGGATGGGGACAAAACTGTATGGTGCTAAGAGGCTTGGGGGGCATTGGTGCACCTATGCTGATACTGGAGCCCCCCAGGGCTGTGTGCTCAGACCAGTGTTTCCCGCACATTTAGTTTATATAACAGCCATTTAAGTATATTTGGTGATATATTTTAGCATTGTATTCCAGTTTTTTTAATCCATCTGAGAGAACAATGCCATCCGATTGATTAACTATAGAGAAATGTCCTCTGGTAATACATCCCTCCTTAATGCACTGAATGTGATGTGACCTCTGCTTATTAATGTAGGCCTGCTTCTGCCAGGTTCTGTTGAAAACTTTAAGTGCACCCTTTTGTTGCAATATCGTCCGGTTCATGTTGGCTTTGATCGTTATAACAATGGAATCGGGAGTGAAAAAATACAAAACTCCCACCATCACAAATACACAGCCATTCTGCTCCCGTTCTGTTCATACTGTACACCCATGACTGCACTCCCAGACTTCATGAGAACTCTACTGTGAAGTTTGTAGATAACACCACCATTATTAGCTATTTTATAACCAATGATGATACCAGGAGGAAATAAACAATCTTCCCTAGTGGTGCACAGAGAACTATCTACTGCTCAACATCAGCAAAAACATGGAGCTGATTTTAGAAAAAAAAGAGTCAAAGACACACAACCCTACCCAAACTTTAGTGGAACTGAGGTGGAGCAGGTGAACATTTACTGGTTCCTTGGAATCAACATCACAGTGAACCTATCTTGGCCTCTCGCCTTTCATAATCAAGAAATCCAGGAGTACAAGAGAGTGTCTATGACCAAAACAACATAAAATAAGCCAAAAAAAGTCAGTAAAGTCATGGTTTCTGTGTTGTTCTCAATTGTGATGCAACCCACGCTACAGTGTGATGACATAAGTACAAGAGGAAACAATGCTCAAGCCTGGTTGTGGCCGGAGCAATGTGAGCGCAGACCAGCGGGGGACTGGGGAGGAGGGACAATCGTGCTTTGGCACAGTACTGAGCAACTGGGCCAAGTGTGAGAACACCCTTAATGTATTTAAGGTACCACTGTCTTTGATAACACTGTACTGTCTATATCTTACTGTATTTCTAGTTAAATATCATTTCTAAGTTGATTGTAGCGGTATGCAGCATTCTTGCCCAAGCAAAAGTTCTCCATGGAGAAAACAAAGTACAGTATACAGAGCATCAGTGACATTGGCAAAATGAGATGTCTGCACAGAGCTCAAAAGTACTAAAAGACAACACCCACCCTAGCCACAGTCTGTTCACCCTGGTGCTGTCTGCCATTATCCTCAACATTACTTCATAAAATAACAAAAAATCCTGCTCTAGCATAAAGAAATTACAACCTGTATTTCAAAATTGAGGCTTTGATATGGCAGCAAGGGCGTAACCATGGCACAGATATTGGGGGGGTCCAAATGAGAGCCCTTTCCCTGAATTTTTTTTTTTTAAAGTACATTTCCCACAACTCTATGATATTTTATATATATATAAAAATTCGCACATTTAGAAGTTTTGAGGACAACATTGACCATTTGAATTCACATGTAAAGGAATATTCTGTGAAATTGCATGGATTCCTACAGAATCAAGATAAAACTTCTCTTTAAATTCCCATAAAGTGAAAATCAATGTTTTTATCTCAAAGCTTTTGCTCTATATCTCACCTATATGCCAGTATCAGGCCCAATGCTAGTTTTATTTACTGCTGACATGTAGGCCTAGGTTAAAACTAATGTTATCATAGTGTTTAAATTCTCATTCAAATTTCTCACCTGATCATCTGTATCCCCAGAGCATGTCCCTGCCTGGCCACTGCTTTCACCGTGCCTCTCCCTCTCCCTGTGTCTCTGTGCTGCCTACATTGTGACCAGATACCATTATTTTACCAGAAGAACAATGGCTGACCTTGATGATCATTTTAATTTGATACATTGATTTTTCTGCTTGTGTTACTAGTTTAGTTGCTTTAGCTATATAGTAAGTGCATAAATAACAGTGTACAATGTACAGTAGTGTAGCCCCTTTCACACATGCACTGCTATTCTGAACTTATCTGGACATTACCTGGAGGAGCTGTATGTGTAACAAATGAGAGCAGTAACAGGGATGAGTTGATGTAGGAGATTTTCTTCATTGAAAAGAAGGTTTTAAGCTCCAACAAATAGCTTTAAATTACGTAAATGAACACCTACATGGCATTAATGCAAGAATATGAATGTACTCCTGTCACATAACTCCACTTACATGACAACTTGACTTGAAAAAGAAGTCAATCTTCTGCTGCCTCTTTCTTTTTGGCATTCCTAACAAAAAGAATAATGATCATGTTGAATAATATCAAAATCAGTGGATGTTTCTAGAAAACTCTCTGTCAGTTACCATTAACTTTACCTGGCTTACCTGGCTTGGCCTAATTGTTTGCCACCTGGCTTGCTTAATATTAGCTAACATGCCACAAAGCAAGACAGAGTTATTTACAGACAAAATTCTACATTATTAACTAGTTAAACAACCGTTTCATACCTCCACTCTGTTCGCTGTCTGCAGCAGCGAGTGACTGCAGCTGGTGTTAGCATGTAATTGTTTACATTCCGGGCGGCCGGGACTAGTGGGTTTGGTCAAATGGCTGTGAATGGCTTGATGGCTGTCAATCACTCTAACTTGACCAATGAGTTTTCATGTATGGGGGAGCTACTCAGCGTACTGAGGTGCGCTCCATTTCAGTATGCTGTTACACCGCGAGGGCGGGCAAACGGTTTAATACCTTAGGATGGGCGCAACCAAGTTTACAGTTAAGAGGGGGGGGGTTCACACACTTATCTTTTCCTTAAAAACGGAAATAAATTGAAAAATAAATAAGAAATAACGAGGCAGATCTGTTGACAGGGTTTATAAAGGAGTGCATAATTAACATATTTTCTACTGTATATTGGGGGGGGACAGATTGCCATTTTCTCAATATTGGGGGGACACGACCCCCCCAAAGAATGCGTGGTTACGCCCATGTATGGCAGCCAACCCTACCTACAATCCAAAGCATCAGTTTTTGACGAGTTGGGGATGAGTCTGAAAACATTTTCAAATTCACCACAAATGTTTTCTTGCCTTAATCATATGATAGCTGCCATGTTGTGCAAAGCCAGACTTGTGTTTACATAGTGATAACATGTATAAGGGGGTTTGCAGAATCTTCTAGTATCGAAGATTCCTGTCTAGAGTTTGGGTTGGAATTTTAATTGTATGTCATAAACACTGCATCAATTTTTTGCAGGGACAGTTGTAAATGGGCTACTTGCATCAATGTATGTTGGCATTCAACAAAACAATCCTGTGTCTGCAACACAATGGGCAGCGGTGGTGGAAAAAAATATCCAAAAATTAGGCATAGAAAAGATAGGTAGGGCCATGAGTGTAGGTGCTTAACACATGTCAATTCCCAGTTCATATGTCCACGGTTAGGAACAAGCACTTCCACCCTGTCAGAAATACAATTGCTTGCCCTGATCATTTACTTAGGCACATTTAAATGTGTTGAATTTCAACATATTGGTGTAAAACCGATGTCAATCTTGTACTCCACAGTGTCATGTCATGTAATTCCACTGACCTTATAAACCTGTCAGTTCATGTGTTTGTAAATGTGTGTTTGGGGTTGTTCTACATATGGTAATCAGTGTCTTGTGTGTGTGCATGCCTCCTTGCCTCTGTGTGCGTCTGAAGAGTTTTACAGGCCAGAACCTGACATAAGCCTTTAGCACTCTGTCATGGAGCTTTATAAGGTTAAACCGAACAAGGCCTAATCCACACGCAGAGAACATGAGCAAAGGATGTAAGTGAGACTGCATGTGTGTGGTGTGTGTGTGTGTGTGTGTGTGTGTGTGTGTGTGTGTGTGTGTGTGTGTGTGTTTGAAAGAGAATAAGAGAGAGAGAAAGACTTACATCCAAAAGGGCCTGATCGAGACTGGTTGGTTGACATCTTGTTCATCTTGACTTTCTAACAACCGTGTGTGTGTGTGTGTGTGTGTGTGTGTGTGTGTGTGTGTGTGTGTGGTGTGTGTGTGTGTTTGAGAGAGTATCCTTTTCATAAATAAGAAACCTACTATCCTACTAAAAAAGTGGAGCATTGGATGAAGGAGCTGGGTGAATTTCACTCTAATTGCACTTCATCTGTGTTTTTGTCTCCATTTTGAGCAGAATATGTAGAAATAATAATTAAAAAACTCTAAACTGATATGAAATGTACTGCCTGGGAGCTAAAAAAAAGTGCATAAGGAAAAAAAATCTGCACAATCTCGAATTTTCTGATTGCTCCATTAGCTCAGTTAAAGGTGTAATTACTGAAACTCCTAATCTTTAATCATCTTTTAATTACCATATCATGTAGTCATTATAGCAGCTCCTGAAGGGAGGAAGTTAAACTTTCTACTTTGGTGTTTAAGGGTAATTATTTGGACCCTGAATACTTGGCTGAGTGCAGACGTTTTTTTTAGGTGTGATGATACACATCTCCTGTACCTTCACTCCATTAACCAGTTCTTTGATTTTGCACTGTCATTATCTGATACTAATATTGGGATGATAATCTTGTACACAGTATTTTGGTAATCTTTAATATTAACATTAAAATGCCAGAGGTTTTTTTCAAAGACGTCTTACTTTTATTAGATTGTACACTTTGGCAGAAAGATTGTTCTTTCTTTCAGTGTTTCTTACGGAAAATTGTAGAACACATTGATTTTAATAAGTTGTAATGTTATCTGGTTGAGGTTTAGCTTTAAGGTACTTTCTCTAAATTATAAAGTTATTATTTTTAAGTGTCAACTGTTTAATCCCTCAGCTAGTGAGCAGCCTTTTTCTTGAGCTCACACTCATATTCTGAGGACTGAGTCAATGCTGTTATCCAAAACTAAATAAGTAAATAAAATAGTATCCTGTTGACATCCAGGGTCCAGGTTCAGCTGAGCAACATGCATTATCTGCTATGAGCTGATGTCTGTCACAGACAGAAACAGCTTTCAGAGCAAAGTGGTTCCTTTCTAATGTCTCTAAACCAAAAGCAGGTGCTAATTATATGGTAAGACATAGGCATTCAGACTATTTGCACTTGGAGGTTTGTTTTGGTCGTACTGAACAAATCCTTATAACGTTTTTCAGTGTCTTTCAAAAATAACCCATTTAAGAGTCTTCCTGGTCTGATGCTCCATCTGTTGGTTGAACTATTTAGGTTACAACATTGTGAAAAGAAACAAAAGGAGACTTTTTTTATTGATGTTATTGTTTATATAGTTTATTGATAGATTAATTGATTTTATTCCACCTGCCCAACATGACTCTATACCCTATCTGTGACAGTGGGGGCCTTGTTCAGTCAAGATAAAGCTAATGATTGAAATCCAGTCTCCATCTGTCTTTACTATATGTTTGAACAGCTGCCCATGGGCATTCTACTTATATCTATGAGCGAGTACAATTTGATACTGATCCTAGATCTGTTGGGGTAAAACTACAGTAAAGTAGTTTTGAGTCGTTTCGAAGTTAGACTGGCAAAGGGCAATCAAATTTGATATTGGAATAGGTTTGATTTGGTGGTGCCCTCTATGTGAGACACAGGTATACGCCGTATACCCATTAAAAAAACTCTAGAATTTCCACATAACCACTTAGAAAAGACAATGACACATAAATAACAATGTTTTCTGACATAACTTGCATTTCAGTGGTGTTCCAAATCAGCTCTCTCTGCCTGCACACAGACACGGACAGTCAGTTGCCCAATCCATAGTAAATCCACTAAAATAAACTAGTGGAGGTATGCACTCCTCTCAGTACCAGTCTACCTATGTATTTTTTGCACTGATGTGGTTTAGTATCTTAACATTTGCTGGACAGTCCTAAACTTTTTATCCATAAAATGCCTTAATGCTTTCATGCAAGGGGTCCACTATAGCGGACAGCTATTGGGAATACATTTTTAGGGAGGGAAAGGGAGAGGCACCAAGTACTTGGAAACAACTGTTAAATCCTCTCATTCTCATAAAGCCAGACAGATAAAAAGGATATGTTTTTAAGTAAAATGTTAGAAATACTTTCATCCAGATTTGAATATTACTTTTCTTGTACATTATTTTGTCAGTGAAAATACATTTGCCACAACTTACTGCCTCACATCGCAAGTTTTATCTAAAATTACAACATGATTAACATTTGAATAGTTTAATTAAACAGCCACATCAAATAGTCTACAGATTCTGTTTTAATATAGGTGGGTTTTATCTAAATAAAGGCCCAATAGGCCTTATATATAATGTTATACCGTTGATGCTTGGTGTCCATTGCATTGGACATTTACACCTTCTTAGTCAATTTAATGAAAGTATACGTTTTTTGGCATGATTTCGACTTGTTTGGAAGTTAAAACAAACATTGATTACTTTGTGATTTAATCATTTGTGCATGAAAGGGTTAACAGATTTCAATATTTTGATATAAGCCTACATATTGATAAGTGATCATTTTATATACATGGTGAAATCCAACGGCCACAACCATAAAGCAGGTGAGACAGTGGCAGGGCAAATGATTGATTTTTTTTATAGCAGCACCCTCATGCTTCCACGTCAACTTAATTTACTCTAAGTCACATATGTCATCATAGTATGTAAATACTCATCAATTGTTACAATATGGATATCAGCTGAAGGTGTAACTGATCGAACAGGCATTGATTGCTTGCCAGCAGCAGACCTGCTGACCCTGAAGTTCTGCCTTCTTTGTGTTTCTCTGATCTATAGGCTGAAAAGGCTTTTTTTGTCATTTGCTTTGGTGATTATACCATCAAATATATGAAACTTCTGCCAAGTGCCATGGCAGGATAAAAGACGGAAGTGGTACAATTTATATCAAATGCAAAGTTTCTACAATCCCACAATTACCTTCTAATTTTTTTGTATCAAAATAAGTGTTATTCTAATTAGCCTAAAAGTTCAAACCTATCTTGTAGCTTCTTACTTGGAAATGGTCAATCTGAAGGCTCACTGTAATGGAGTCACATTTAATCTATTTTTCTATTTTAATCAAAAAAGTTGAATCCTTTTTCTAAAGCTGCTTTTCAAAACCTGAAGGTTGAGGTAGAGCCTCACTCTAAACATTTCCACCAGAAGGATTTACATAAAGGTATATTTTCTTTCTCTATACATATTTAAATCCATCATGGTGATTGCTTCCTGTGAAGTTTAATTATGGCCATTTTAAACTAGACTGGTTCAACCCTGCAGTAGTTTTGGCAGCATTTTTAAAAATGGCCACCAGGGAGACATTATGCTAATTATCTGATAGTGCTATTGCTAAAAGCATTTATAATTAGCACATGTGCAAGCCAAATTTTCATCTGTGAATAATTAGCAATATGTATGCCAAATTCCTCTCTACAGTACTGCTGCTATTAAAGGCAACTGACAAACTTTCACTTTAAAGTTTTTAACCTACATCGAGGGACCCTCAACATGCTCTCCTTTTAGATGCATGACACAGACTCTGAAGTAAAATAATGTTATGGCTGAAACAACTAAGTTTTATCGTCAAATGATGAGGAATTCCCTCCACAACTGAAAAACCATGGAAATAAAAGATCTCCGGTAAACTGAGGCAATGAAAAAGAGATCAACAAAGAAGTTAAAAACTGTTTTTGAGGCTGTTAAGAAACAAAAAAAAAGTATTTACACAGCACAAACTCCCATGGGTCATGTATGTTGCTTTAATTTAATACTAGTGAAAACATAAGTAACATCAGCCAAACTGGCACATTCATGGCACAACTATGACAGTATCAAGACTCCTAATTCCCCCTGGGCTCACTACTGCTGACACATTAGCATTAGATTAGTCTTTCGAAAAGTCAACAAGAATCTGAAGCTGTCCTACCATTAACTAGAATCAACATTGATACAGAAAGACTGCTGCTGTAAAAAAAAACTCAGAGAGGAACATTGACAGGGGTGCTGAAAATATGGGCGCACACAGACAGACACATGGGAGCCCTGCATATGCAATCACACCAGTGTCTCGGGCTTGGAGTAGAATAAGGGCTGAATCATGAAGTTTGAGAGCTTGAGCTGACATCAAAACTTGAGTGGAATCAGGTATGGAAGGAAGGAAAGGAGGGAGGAAGAGAGGAGTTTTACAAGACTTGGTTAAAGGTTAAATAACATTGGAGAATTCAATGAAAAACTGGGTCGGAGAGCCTAAAGACAAGCATGAGAAGGAGTCTGTTGATGCAAACAGGTAAATACAGAACTTCAATTAGAGTTCAAATATATAACATGTAAGAATGTCACAGTTAAACACCTACATACGTCTCGACCTATGTTATGTATTTTGTTGAGATGTGTCCTCCCAAATGTTTCTCACAATGTTCAAACCCAAAGAAAAACACAAGTTTACTCAAGGTGTATTTAATTTGGTGACCTGTTGCTATAACTTTAGTAAACAGCACATGCTAGCGAAGCGATTTGGAACACAGGATCATTTGTGTTGTATGCAGTAACGTTTATTCCAGTGTTGATTCGTCCCAAACAGCCAGATTATTTTACTGTAAATTAGCTGAACGATAGAGTGCATCGGCACACACCAGGGGTCTCATTTATGAAACTCTGCAGAGAATGCTCACTTAATGTTTGCGTACGTACAAATGAGGAAATGCATGTACACCAAAAACTATTCAGATTTATAAAATATATGGAAATGAGCCGCTGATCAATTGGTCTTTACGGTGAATCATAGCCCCGACAGGATAAATACGAAGACAATACACATTACTGGCACAGAGAATTGGGTGTTTGTTGGTGAGGTGGAGGTTACAAAGGTATATGTTAATTTACGTTGTCTTCTAGTAGCGCGAGGACATTGACAGTCTGTACAGTCCATACAGCATTACGCACAAGTAGCAGCACAGTATTTATATACAGCAATCAGACTGACTGTTCCACTTGCCAAAATCATCAAAACGATCAGTGTTATCCCCTAACTTGGGCTATCATTTGAAAGAGGAAGTTTGATACGTAAACACAATTTATTCATTTATGGAAGTTTAGTTAGGGGGAACTCGGCCTGCATTATTATCAGGTCTCACATGAGGATGTAGAGTGCAACGATTGTGTGAGAGCTGTCACTGACTTTCTTACCACTCATTCTTAATTCACACAATCTATATGTGCTGGTCGTGAAGATATACCGGGTGAGCTGACTGGAGAAGGCTGAGTCTGAGTGTGTGTGTGTGTGTGTGTGTGTGTGTGGCAGCCAAAAAGCTGTCCCCAGTATACTCCCTGACAGCACAGTCGATAGTGTTCACTACAGCGATTTATACAAAACTACAAAACTAGGCTCTATGAAAACTAAATTTTACTTGTTATGTTATACTGTATGTGTACAGTATTCAATATTTGATGTGATCTTAGATGTCTCCAACTGATGAGGATAATTATATATGAAGTGAAGTCAATTGTGAGATGTATTATTATTCACAAAATAATACCTCTCACGTTTAATTTATATATATATATTATATATATTATATATATAATTATAATCTGCTTCAATTCACTACCTCATCATTGTAATGCCAGTTTTCCCCTCTCTCTCTGTAACGTAATGTTCATGAAGTGAAGTACATTTTAGCTCCAGCAGTCAGCAGTCCGTCCTCCCGCCGGTAAACTCCAGAAGGTCTGGCTCTGCACCTGATCTCTAACTGAGATCTAGCTGAAATGACACAGAAGCCACTGACAGTGCAAAGCTGATTACTTTTTAAATATCTTTTACCTCAGCCTTTCTTTCAAACCCAGGGCGAACTGAACAATGTTTTATTGCTGCTTGAACAGCAGCCGTACCGACTGCACCACAGTGCATTTCAGAGGCTACTCAGAAGCAGCTCTCCGGAGAGAATAGTGCAGGGTCTTTTTCTGAACGAAAGTGGAAAACAGCTGGTGTAAATCTGCCAAGAACAAATCGAGCCAGACTGTCGAGCACAGTGCATCCAGTAGATTTACAAAGTAAAACACTCGAGGATCAACAGCAAAACAAAGTGAGATATATGAATAATAAATACACTTAAAATGGACAAAAGACGAAGCAATTTAACTACCTAGCGTACTCATCCATGGTAGAAGCACAGAAATCAAGGAAAAATGATTAAATAAACAGAATCTGACAAAAGGGATATGAAGCCGCATGGAGGACGGAACAGTGCCAGGTAACAGAGACGTGCCCGTGGAATCAAGGGGCTAGCTTCAACACATGTCATACCATCACACCTGACAAGGAGCGAAAATTAGTGTGGCCATTGAGATCTTGTGTTTTCATCACAGCTGACTGGAGATGGAGCCGATAAAAGTTAACCAGGCTAAGAGTAAAAATGCAAAAACAGAATACAAACCTAATCAAGCCTCTTTGTCATCACATGTGACAAAATAGGATGCCAACCCACAACATCACAAAGCCAAAATCAAGAGGATGATGAAGACATTGGGAAACAATTTGCCTACAGCTGGAGCTCATCAGCCATCACACCTGATGTCAATCCCAGCTCATCAGGAGAGGCAGCCTCAATCACAGAGGTAGGTCAGTGAGCACATCTGCATACATGTGAATAAGTTAATCTTCCGCTATCAAAGCAATGCTACAAAGTCTGCTTAATAAATAAAATTAAATCATATATCAATTTGCTACAGTTTATAAATTAACTTAGAGAAGGGTACTGCTGTCAAACCAGAAAAAAATAGATCACTATCATGGTATTACATGAAACTTTAATTGTTAAGCAAGATGTTTTTTCCCATTACAACAAACATTTCTGCTTATAACAATAGAATATTTATATTATTATGTGAAAAGTTTATGTAAAAATGTGGTAAATGACATTATCATAACATGAAACATCCAGGATCTAATGTGATATAATGAAATTAGTAAATAGTTCAACTTCATGCTTTGGTTGAGACATTTTGCTATCTAGCACAGTGAATAACATAGGTACACTATTTGCCCTTTGGACATCCAGATCACTTGCTCTCTTTAGCTTGGAGAAACTCCAGTTACTTTTAATTGAGCTATGGTAGCACCATGACCTTCTGTTGCCTCAGAATTAGAGCCACTAGTGGTCTTCCGGAAATGTATTTAATTTTTTTTGTTTTACTTGTGTAACAAATAGTCACCAGAGTTTCTAAAAATGCAAGCAGTTAATTAACATATACTTAAAAAGGTGTTAAGATGAGTAGGTGTATTTCAAGAGTTTGAGTTATAAATTCCAGATAGCATGTATTAATGACTTTAAGGTGTTTATGTTTGTACTGTAGCCTACTGTTGTTCCAAAGTAAAAAGACAACATTGGACATAAAGGATGGTTGGAAGTTGAGTTTTAAATAATGTCATAAAATACTGAAAAATTGGGACACAAAAGACGGAAGGAAAGGAACAAAGTGAACAAAGGTATTGCTGAGTTGACTATAAGTTGAATATAAGTGATGCTGATGTGATGAACAGCCAGCTCTGGCCTCTACTGTAATCAGTCATTCAGCCCTGACAGACTGGCATCAGCCATTTACTTCAAGAAGAGGATAAGAGAGCAGTTAATAGAGATAGATGTAGGGATTGGAGGAAGATAGTCAGCGATTAAAGGAAGAAGGAAGCATTGGAGTGCTGGAGAGTAGGCAGAGGGCAAACAACAGTGACGTATAGAGAGAGTAATATGTATAAGTCAGGTGCATAAAGAGAAAGTTAGACTGTCAAGACAGAGATAGAGATAACGCTGTCAAGACTCACCAGTCTGTGCCGCTTTTTGCCCAGTTAATGATAAGGTGACATTTTATTTAAAGTTAATATAATTCGATGAACTTGATTTGATGAATCTAATTGCAAGGGGATAGTAATAAATACAATATGTTTTCTTCATCTTAGTCCCTAGGTTTTTTCTTTTCTTTTCTTCTCAAAGATTTTTTTTTTTTTTTTTTTTAAAAAAAGTTCAGATTTTACTGATAAATTTACTGGACTGAAGTAACTCATTTTACATTGTAGAACCTGACAAAACGGACAGATGGACAAGAGATGATTATATACATACAGCTTCCAAATAGAGAATAAGGATGAAGCATCAACTATTGGTCCCTAGAGTTTACCAAAAGGTCAAACACTAATCTCTTCACCGAAACTCAGCTGTAATAGTCACCACTTCTGCCGACCTTTCCAACCATAGACATTAACCTCAGGGACCTAGCTTTGGCTGGAAACCATGTATCTGGACCCCTGCCTTCAGGCACCAAATCTCTGATGGCATTTTGGTGCCAGTCATGCAACAAGAAAAAAAGAACATGGCAAACGATTGTCACACAAACAGGGAGATTAGATATCAATTGCTGAATTTTAACTTGATAATTACCATATGTTTTGGGATGTGTGAATGATGGATAACACTCCAACAAACACATCTTCCCAAATGGCTTAATAGTCCATCGATTCTCTGCATTTCATAAAATGACATGATGTATATCACTGTTTTTCAAAACGACACATATCACCATTCCCATCACAACATGCCACCTCCAGGGTACACAGCAACACATGTAGCGGACCATCGTTGTAAGCCAGTAGTTGGGTTACATACTTGGTTTGGGTTAGGCAAGACAAATACTTGATTAGGTCGTGGCCGTAGGATTGGGTATGGATGGTAGGGTCATGTCTCCACCAATATCCATTGAGTAATACATTGTCCCCACAAAAAAATTGGTACACAAATGGTTAAAAGATTTTGTTGTCCTGTGATTCCTGCCTCCCTAAACTGATTTTGCTAACAGGATTGCTTTGCATTTTCTTGCTATGTCCGATAGGCTAGCTCATGAATGTGGGCTGGCTGTAGTGGCTAGTTACATCCTGATTGAATTTATTTGCGCCAAAGCTGTTCTGTACAACTGGGAATAAATAAATGCAGAGGGATGTCTCATATTGTCAAGGCATGATGACAAAATGAGTTCTGAGCTTGGTGAATTTAGGAATGTAAGCTTTTGACAGAGGTAATTTATACTGGTGTAGTCTTGCTAGAGCACACCGAAGCACCGCTCAGTCGCTTCTTTTTCTCAAAGTGAAGAAATAAAATGTTTACAGTTTGCATAATCCGGGTGAATGTTAAAACATTAAAATTGTAGACTGCTAAAAGTACTAAGTACTAAGAGTAAGAGTTTTAAGCACAGTTTCAACAAAGGTTAGCATCTTCTCATCAGCAAAGCTGAACAGCTCTGCATGCACAACTCATTACATTATGTGACATAACTAACGAGCTGGGCACTTACAGTATCGTCCTGTCATTCACTCTGTCTGTGAGGGCTGAGGAGCTGCATTTCACCTGAACTTCACTGTAATAACAAAAGACTAGAATACAGCACAAGTAACTGCATTTAGGGCCTGAGCCAAATTATAAACCTTATTTCCTTAAATTGTGACATGTCCAGGTTTTGAGCACAGAGTAAATTAGGAGTTTCTGCTCTGACATTTTCAGTGGCAAAAATATTCGTAGTGGGACAATCATGACTAAAGTTTTAGCGCACAGTAGCAACTTTGAATAAACAGCTGCAGTCATGCTACCCATTACTGCTTGATGATAAGCTTGATTTATGAATATTCCCATAAATCGAATCAAATCAATTTTATTTATATAGCCCAAAATCACAATCACATTGCGTCAGTGGGCTTTACAATCTGTACAGTTAACAACATCCTCTGTCCTTAGACCCTTGATTCGAGTGAGGAAAAACTTCACATGTTGATGGAAAAAAAACCTTTTAACAGAGTAAAAAAAAAACAAAAAAAACAATGGAAAAAACCTCAGGAAGAGCCACAGAGGAGGGATCCCTCTTCCAGGACGGACAGACGTGCAATAGATGTTGCATGTACAGAAAAGAGCAACAAATCACAGTTTACAAGTTACATCAACAGGACATGACTATGAGAGAAACAACCATTATCATGCGGTAAAATGTCGAAATTATCAGACAGTTGTAGTTATGAGATATGGGCCGAAGTTATAATTATTGCGTTGAAATTGACATACAAAACTTGTAAAATTTGTCCTTTCATGGCGACAACCCTGCATGTAAGAACAGGTTCCACCTTAAAAGATGCCAGTAGTGTTTGTGAATTATTTGTTAATGCTTAAACAGAAAGTAATGTGTTTGCATGCCTCACATGCACATATATGCACACATTAGTGCATCTTAAAGTCTAAAAAACTGCTAATGGTGAATGCTGACAATGAACATTCATATAACAATTCGGACCATATATTTGGAGATGTTAAAACGCTAAAAGTACAGAAGTGTATTTCATGACTAATTTATACATTGGTCGCTGTACGGCACAGGCCCCTGATATTTTGACCTTTTTTGGCCAAAAAATAGTTGTAAGTCCTGCCCTCCTCTAGTTGGTTGGCTTTGGTGGTTGCGTTCTCTATGCGGAAGAAAGGAAGTAAGTCCTGTTCCACCACCCAGCCTGTCCACTCTACCTAATGAGCCCAAAAACATTGCAGCTGCAACGCTGTGTTTACTGAGGCAACTGTGGTTCAAAGTCTGCTGCATCAACTCCGCCACTGACTGTATTTTTTTTACAACAGCGAAAAACCACAAGCACAACCCATTACATACAAACATGTAACATACAAAAGAGACACAAATTTGTCAAAAGAGACACAAATTGGCTGCCTAGCTTGCTAGGCAGCCAATTTGTGTCTCTTTTGTAGTTTAATATTTATTGTAGCACACTACCTCTCTGGTTGTACATCGGACTACCAGGTCACCAAGCCAGGTATAGACACATAAAGACAGCCAAGAAAAGGCACTTAGCCGTGGGCGCAGTTCAAACTAATCTCCCACACACTTATCCAGTAGCCTACCAGGGCCACAAAAATCATTGTCAGTGTAACTAACATTATTCTTTCCTAACTGTATGTCCAGTGACTGTCTGGATTTTGCCTTTTAAAACAAGCAGCCAGCAGTGGAGTTCATGCAGCAGACTTTAAGTGAAAACACTGACATGCCCCTGAGCAAGACCATTAATAGCACTGCTCCAGTGGAGCTGATCAGTCTACTGTGGCTGTGCTTAAGTAGCTTCTACGTGTGAATGTTTAACTATGTATCACTAAAGCCAAAACATTCTTTTGTAGTTCAGTGTTGCACACTGAAAAACAACTTCTGTTTACATGGTACATGCTTAACGTGTGCATGCTAACAGCAAAGTATAAGGAAAGTTGTGGTAGTCAGGCTGTCTGTCCAACATTGCACTTTTTTCTTGTCTCTTGATATTCATGCTGACATTTCCACCATAGGCCCAATGATCCCACAAGAAACCAACCCCAGAGGAATACTTCTGTTTATTATCAGGACCGTTACCTGGGTAAGGAATATGAGTATCGGGAGAATTAAAAAAGTTTTTCATTCATATAGATCCGCTTTGAATTAATTAATCCGTCTTCATTAGATCTAAGGTTATCTAGCTCTCGACTGAGTTAGAATATATTGTTTATCTATAAAGTCTGTGGGGCTATTTTAGCATAGTGCCTATATATACATTTTCAGTCATACACACCAGATTTACTAGATAACAACTGCATCATACCTCATCATGAATAAAACATATGGTTGTCCAACTCTAACTGTGAGTAATCCTGCAAAGACATTTGGCTTTGTGTATTTTTTGTTTATGAGTTCATCTGTTTATCTTTGCAATAGTAATTGAGCATATTATTTATGTGTAGCTGTTTACAGTTATGGTTACTTGTTCTCTCTTCACTTACCTACATTTTTATTTTGAGGGTAATTTACTTGTCAGCAACAGAGACAAAACATACAGTATACAAAGTTAAAGATAGATTTGATTGTAAACATTGTATTTAGATATTGTGAAATTATCTTTATCATTAATTTGTTTGGCCACAATAATCGTGTAGTGAAAATCTGATATTATGCCAGCCCTACTCTCGATAATAGCCACTGACTCTCTGGAGGTGTATGGCAAAGTCTGTATCTGTAATGACCCTCCCCTTTGCCTGCATTTTCTTGTTTTCTCAATATTTTGCTGTATTTGGGACATTTATGAGCATCAGCAATACTGCTACTCAGAATGTCGATATTTGATCACCTGGGAATTATACTAAAAATTGCTCACTGCACCTGGAGTGTTCACAAACAGCAGCCAACAAATCCTGAGTAGTGTGTCTTTAAGTGCTGTGACTAAAGTAGCAGTCTGGAAATCTCCATTCTGTAGTCTGTTAACTCTATAAGTGGCTACCTTGGGGCTCCTGCTAACTAGGCTCATGCTGCTGGCTCTCTCCACTTACAGCAACAGCCACATTTCACAAAGTTGTCACTTTTCCTGACACACACACACACACACACACACACACACACACACACACACACACACACACACACACACACACACACACACAGACACACATACACACACACCTCAGGTCAGATCTATTATATGTTGGAGAAACAAAACATCAGTAAATAAAAAGCCAACCTGTTTGAACTGTTTCCTGTGTGTCTCAGACTGATGCGTCTTTATTTTTTCTCTTCCTTCTGTTTAGCACGGTTGACCTTGAGACAGACCTTTTCCTCACAGTATGCACTGGATCTGGATCTGACAGCTAATTGGGGCATCATAGGGATGATGATGATGATGATGATGGTGATGGGAGTAATGGCAATAGGGTTGACAACTTCTCATACATGTTCTCTATGGGTTTGTACCACACTAACCAGCTGATTTAATACACAGCTTTTATCTGAATGATGCCAGAAATGCCAACCCTGTCGCTCAAGAAATTTTTAGACAATGCTGAATTAATATGTCAAATACATTTTCAAGCAAACATCCGGTAAGTTGTGCCTGGATTATTAAGCAAGTTGTAGGGAGGTGCTTAGGGTAGCTTGTTCTCCATAGTTCATGTCCTGTGTGTGGTTATATTTAGGCTACACAATCACGTTGAAGGTAACGAGGTTACAAGGTTACAGGGTAAATGCATTGTTCTTTATTCAAACACAAGGATTTTTAAAAAATGAAAGTATGTCTATGTAGATGTGCTACATCTATTTTATAAATAGAAGAGTTGATTATGAGGATTCTCACAGCCTGGAGAATGAAGCTGCTCGTCAGTCTAGTGGTATAGCAGCAGTTACTTCTGTATCTGTTGTCAGATGGCAGCAGGGTGGACAGACTGTGTCTGCGTAGGTGTTGTCTTTTAGTATCCTTTGGGCTCTGTGCAGACATCTCATTTAACCAGTGTCACTAGATGATACCAGTGATGTTCTGGGTGGTTTTAATCAACTGCTGTAGAGTCTTCCTGTCCTGGGCCACGATGAAGCATGCTAGTCTGCTGAATGTAAGAGAGGCTATATGTACGAATTGACCACTTGTCGAATTCATCCTTCAAACTAAATGGCATCAAGACGGGCTGGAGGGAGCTTATTAGTACGGTAAAGTCAGTAGTTACAATACACAATTGCCTTTGACATAATGCTATGTTATGTTAAACTGTTACCACTTCAATTTCTGTTGATAGTTTGATTTAATTTTCTAAGGTTTTAAACTAAAATTCTTAAGTATAGTCGCTTTAAAGGTAGGGCAGGATCATATATTTGGTTCGAAAATATAATGGCGTTAATACTGATGATCTAACCCCAACCTCACACACACCCATCCTGGACCCACTCATGATGACATGGTTGAATTTTGGCTTTTGAAGCTCTTTTGTATGTTGATATCAATGGCCTTGGAGCAACCATTAATTCTGATGTTCCCAGAACAACAGCAACACAGCAATATCAGAAACCCAGAGAACCATCACACTCATTAACAAAAACAGTACATACATAAACAACACAAGGCTATAACAGTCGAGGACATTTACAACTAGGGAGGTTTAAAGACTTTGTTTTTGCTCTTATGTTCTGCTGTTTTCGTTATTTTCATATTTACTGTCTATCTATTTTCATACATACAGTTTTTTACAGTCACATTGTCATGTATATAGACATGCTGCACATCTTTATTATTTTTAGAGGAATCTGCTCTCAAATGACAGGCTTAGAACACTACATACTGGGCTTAATTTGGGCTGGATCCTGCTGGACCTCCCTGAATGGTACCAGCAGTATTTGATAGCACCTCATTTGTCACTGTTGAATACGGTGATCGATCAGACGGACAGCCAAACAGACAAACAATGTCACTTAGTTTGGTTTCTTAGCCTGTTGTGGCTGTAGTAGTAGTAGTAGTAGTAGTTGTAGTTGTTAGTAGACCTTTCTGCCCTAATTCCATTTCCCCCACTGTAGCCGTCCACAGACAGAGCGACGAAGGGACAGTCAGGGAGAGAGAGAAAAAAAAAAGGTGGGAGAGAGCACGTTAACAGCAATGTTAATCAGCTGTTACTGTACTACGGTCTACAGTTTGAGTGATTATTGTGAATGCTTTGATTGATTTAATTATATGAATAATACTCCGTTTGTAACAGCAGTTTTTCTATAAGACTGCAAGCCCAGAGGCGTTGTCCAGTGTGTTCCATGCACTGCAGATTTTTCATGTGTTCTGGGACTTTTTTCGCTCTACCTGACCAGGCGGAACAGCACCCTGTCTGTGCTCCGGACCTTTTGATTTACGTTTACGATTAAGTTAAGCACTGGGTACATATGATCCATGACATGTAGCTTTTTTTTTCCAAAAAAAAAAAAACATTTTTCATAATATAACTGTTGTGACTTGTCAGCTTCAAGTATAAAATTTGGTCGGGAGTTTAAGCAAGTAAAAATACTAATTTCAGGTAGGATAAAATACTGTGGTCATGGTTAGAATCAAAGCTTTCTGTTTTAATCAAGAAGAAAAATTAGCCAGGAAAGTCAAGTCATGGAAAATCAGAGTAACCAGACTAATCCTAGGGGTACAGTGCCTTGACAAGAAGGACAGCCTCAACCTCTTCAATCTTTTTTCACATTTCAGTCTGACAGTTACACAAAGTGATCACAGTGACGTATTCTCCTGTCCACCTGGAATCTATCTACCACATGACATGGCTGGATGATTTTGCAGAAATATATTATCAAATCAGTAGATCCATAGAAATGTCAAACTCTCAAAGCTGAAACCAGCTTCTCTGACAACTTTGCCTTATTCACATTATCATATTCCTGTGGTGAGCAGTCTTTGAGTTCTCCACCTCAACTATGTTTTCTGTCAATGCAAAACGGCAAAATCCACAGCTTTTAAAACACTGCAAGTGCAAGAATGTTAAACATGTCTTCCACAACTGTCAGGTTCTGTTTGAGACGGGCCTTCCAGCTTCTCTTTCTCTAAATGCGACTGACCGGCTCGTCTGACATTACCAGTAGCAGAGGCACAGCATTTAAATGTGATTTTAATGGTCCTTGTATCTAATTTGGCTTTTCATGCAGTACAAAAGAAAACATTTTTCTGTTACCTTTGTATTATTACTGCTTTGTTGGTTGTGTTAATTTGAACAAGATTTGACTGTTTTTTTTTTATTTAATAGTTCCCCCACACTACAAAAAATAAATCAAAATTAAGAATGATATACGTTTCTTGACAATCTTGACTGACATGTTAAATGATGATAAAATCAATTGTAAATACTTGTTTTTCTTAAAGACAGTCTCAAAGTTGTTGGTGCAGCTTTCAAACTGTTTAAAACTTTTCACTGGTGTAAAACAATCTGTGCATTTGGAAGTAAAGATTTACTTGGTGAATATTAGTAATTTTGTTTCTTTTCCTCAGTGATTATATAACATATTTATAATAAAAACAACTGAATACCTCAAATCAATGATTTCACCGCTCTCCTATTGGGTTTCTTTCATGATAAACCATCATCCTTAAATTGTGTTATGTATTTTTCATTAACAATCATTGCTGAAATCCAACAGGGTTTTTTCTGTAAATGTATTTAGGTATTTAGACACACATGTTTGTCTGAGAGCATCATTAAATGAAACAAATACCACGCCAGCAAGCTGGTGTCAGCTGGTGACTCAAAAATTGATGACAGGAAGAAAACCAATCCACAGCAACATGGGACTGTACAATAGCTGGCTAGTTATTTCTGCTTCCTTAAGTTCAACAAAAAATTAAGCAGTTAAGTAATGTCTTGTGAGATTTCCTGAATACAACAAAATGTTGCATGTGTGTCTGCTCCCCATCACATCCTTTTGCACCATGAAAGCGCCCTTCAGGTGAAGGGCGCTTTCCAGACTTTCACATTACATCATTGTCCATAAACTCATTGCTAATATTAGTTAATTTTGCCCAAACAATGACTTCAACACTAATATAAAATAAGTAGCCCAGGAAAATAAATTACATTACATTACATACATTACAGCTAAATATATGTTTCCAACAAATCTATGGCTTCCTCCAGACTTAATTATGCCCATGTTTTTTAAAAGAGAAGATTAAAGTGAACATCCTCCATGTAAAAGTCCTAAAAGTCCTTTGGGTCTGTAAGAACAAGCTAGCTGTTGTGTTGGCTAAAGCAAAGAGTGACGACTTTATATTAATCGATGAAAAAGGCAAACAATCTGACAAAAGGAAACACATACTTGAAAAGCTTGAAAAAAAGCTGAATAAAATGCGGTTTTTACTGATGTTTTATTATCAGAGTATAATATTGTAATTGCCATCTAATATAGTAATGTATGAGTGAATCACTTTACCAATAACTACAGATGAAATTTGGAAAAAAGGATCATTGGTCAACACAAAATCAATATTGTATTGCGGTTGTTGATTTGATAGGGAGTGTGTCCTTTGTTGGAGCCTCATTTGTATGTGTTTTAGCTTAAAAGAGGTTAGTAGGAAACATTTTGTACAATATTTATGTTAAGTGTTTGTATTGCATTGAATTGGTATACCCTAAGGTGCAGGCATTAGGCATAGAGATACAAATCATGTTATATATGATACTAAAATTTGGTGCTGGTTTATTTTAACCAAATACTTGTTTCGTATATTAGCAAGTAACAACTTCCTCTGCCTCTCTGGACCAGCCTCCTCTGATCGAGCCAGTTTCCAACATGCACTGTATCTTTATACTCATAGAATAAATATACCATAGCCTCTCCTACCTGCCCTACTAAAACTATAGATATGCCGGACTGTTCATTAAAAACCTTGTGCAATAACCTTGTGCAATAATAACAGAACCATAGCAGATACTGTGTACCTGTGTACAGTCTTACTTGTGTGTGTATATATATGTATGTACATATATATTTATATTCTTACAGCGTTATTTTATATTTACTTATGTATATTTGTCACTGAAAATATCATGATGGGCAGCCTGCGGTGTTGTCATCTTTCAGCACTTTTGCCTTATTGTATTTTTATCAGGTGAAGGAAGAAAAAGCAGTATACCTTGAACAATATTTTGTTCAACCAATAAAAAAAATAATAAAAAAAACTACAAACACTAGAATAAAATAAGTAAAATAAGAAATTGAAATTGGATAGAGAAATTAATGTAGTATTGGAGGAACTAAAGGGAAAAACACTTTCTTATTTACTAGAACCAAGGGCACACTGACAAATGCGAATAGAACTAAGCTAATGGAGGTCATCGTGAAAAAGTCCAATCTTGACCTTATCTTGGCAGTGCCACGCATTATTTTCATTTTTACCTTTTGTGGTTTCTTTTCTTCCAGTCCTTTTATGCATTTAATGTTTTTAATATCAAAAACTGACCAAATAAATGTGCATAGTAGCAAAGATGTTCCTCCCAACACAACACTTTGACAGCAACAACTAAAGTTGTCAACAATACTGTCAATGCTTTAGATAATAAACTAGTCTGTGCTGCTATTTTTGTTGACCTATCTAAGGCATTTGACACAGTGGACCACTCATTACTTTTAAAGCACCTCGAAACCATTGGTTTTGACAGGAAATCCATTAACTGGTTCAAAAACTATCTACCAGACAGATTTCAAGCCGTGCTAGGTGATGGTTATCAGTCAAAAAGGGGTTTTAAAAGGGGTTTCTCAAGGATCCATCTTAGGCCCTATTTGATTTACCATATATATTAATGATTTTAGTATTGGAATTGCAAATAGTACAATTCATCTGTATGCCAATGACACTATCATATATTCAGTCGCCCCCTCTGCTGATCTAGCTATTGAAAACCTACAGTCTGATTTTCACATTGTAGAGCAAGCTCTGACTGACCACAAATTACTACTTTTACTACAAAATGCATGTTATTCACAAGATTGTCACCTTCTTCTCTTATAAACAGTAGTACCTCTACATTGAATGGGACTCCTATTGAAAGGGTTTCCAATTACAAATATCTGGGCATCTGGGTAGATGATTAGCTGTCTTTTAAAATTGATATCTCTGCATGATTTGTACCTACAAGGCCCTGCTGCGTGTGTTACCTGACTATCTCACCAATTGCATCTCATTTAGAACTTGTAATTTGTACACTCATTCACAAGACTCCTTGATTTTAAACATTCCCACTGTAAGGACCGAATTGGGGAAGACTGCTTTTTAGGTCTATGCCCCTCAGAAATGGAATGACTTACAGAGCTCTCTTGAACTAAATCATGGTGTGGAGATGCTTTGTTGGTGACACTGTTGGTGACTTATTCAAAATTCAAGGCTGACTTCACCAGCATGGCTACAACAGCATTCTGCAACGACATGTTATCCCATCCGTATTGCACTCAGTGGGGCCATGATTTGTTTTTCAACAGGACAATGACCCCAAACACACCACAAGGCTTTGTAAGGGCTATCTGACCAAAAAGGAGAGTGATGGAGTGCAGCGTCAGACAACCTTGCCTCCACAATCATCCAACCTAAACCGAATTGAAACTCCTTCAAGACTGTTGGAAAACCATATATATATATATAAATATATATATATATATATATATATATATATATATATATATATATATATATATATGCATATATGTTTATAAGAATATATATGTATATAAGAATATATATATATATATATATATATATATATATATATATATATATATATATATATATATATATACAGTATATATGTCAGGTTATTCCCTTAATGTGAAATAATAATCATTGCTCCTGCCAAAAGCCATTTTTACCTGTGGCTTCATCTACAAAGACCCCTCTCCATGTTTGATCACTTCCTAATGAAAAACTGAGCTTTTACTAATGTTTTCACACTGCACCAGGCCAGTACATTAGATTAGGACTTCCACTGTGATCAAATATGCTTTGATAATAAAAAAAGGTTGAAACTGAAAATCAGCTGATAATATGCACACAAGTGGCTCCGGGCAGTAAGCAACCAGTGTATGTGTGTGTGTGTGTGTGTGCGTGCGTGCGTGCGTGCGTGCGTGCGTGCGTGCGTGCGTGTGTGTGTGTGTGTGTGTATGCGTGTGTGTGTGTGTGCTGTCAAACTGAGAAGCAGCAGGTGAACATTTCACACTGAGAAGTAAATATTCACTTAGAGATAACATCAGAAGCACCTTTCCTTCTTTTGCCTTTTTTTCCCTCACTCGTCCCTCTCTAACTTCTCTCTGGGTAAATATATATGTATATATCAATCTCTCTCTTTCTGGTTGTAGGTGTACTTAACTGACAACACAACCCCAGTTCTTATCTACACAGAGCAGGCTGTGCAGTCACTCATTGTGTGTGTGTGTGTTAGCAGATATAGTGGCAGGAGCAGTGTATTGTGGACAGCAGGGTTTGGTGAAGGCTTTTTTCTTTTACAAGATGGATTCATCTATTACACACACACACACACACACACACACACACACACACACACACACACACACACACACACACACACATACACATTAAAAAGAGCAGAGAGGGTATAGTGTGGTGCTTACACCTCGCAGAGGGGGGCATTTGGGGGATGGTTCAGTTAAGATGTGGCACAGTGAGAGTTGAGTGGCTTGTCTTTAAAAGCACAAGCGCTAAACAGATTTTTATCAGTTAGAATTTGCTACTGGGGAGCCACAACTTAAAGGGAAGCCCAGCAAAAAGAAGAAGCTTTGGGAGCTTTAGGTACTTTCTCGGCTGAAGAATCACACCTGCAAAATCTGTGTGAATATGTAGGTCCTAAAAACGTAGATAGTGGTTTGTATGAAACCATCTGAACTGGTCTGTGAATTCAACACAATGTTATTTTTCTTTTTTAGATTGTTTAAAAGTGAAAGTGTTCTTCTAAACACGTATAGTTTCATTAGTGCTGATGCATCAGATAATGGTCGTTTCAATAAATTAAAAAGAGACATATTTAGATTCACATTCAGTATATATAATAGCCCCTGGCTTTTTTCTCCCATTCTATAACATTTCTTAGAAATGCCTAAGGAAGTGTTTGCAATTAAGTTTGACTGCTCATATCAATACAAAGATATTGCTTAATATTTTTTCTTTTCATATATACAAAGTATGAAATATACAAGGTCTGGAGTTGATCGATGTAGAGCAGGCCTTCAAGTTTTATTATGTAATATACTATATGATTGTATGTGATAAAATAAGATTCTTCTCCCTCTATTGGCTAGTGACATTATATAATAGCCTGGTTAAAATATACATTCTAATTCTACAAAAAGTCCCAAGCCAACATTTACAGTGTTGGCTTGGGTGTTATTGGTGATTTGATTGCCAGTTCTTTCCATCCACATTGTGTGGTTTGGTGACCTTGAGCAAGACACTGAACAACAAACTTCTCTCAGTGTGTCTGTACACGAGGAAATGTCTGTTGTTTTAGCCAAAAAAACAAAAAAAAGAAAAAGCAATGTATTGTTGTGAGTGAAACACAGAGCACAGATAAACAAGATACAAACAAAAATCAAAAAGCAGGATATGGTTTTAGGAAAGTCGTAAAAGTGTTTTCTATATGCCATCAATTAGCTTACATAAAAGAGGCCAGCTACAGTTGGAAACCAATATCATAAGCACTCCTGCAACATAATTCTGTTGAAACATGATATTGTTGACCATTGTTGTTGCCATTATAACTCTGAGGTGGACTCTTGATGCATCATTACACTGTAGACTCCAGGGACATGTCTCCACTATTTTTTTGAATAGGCAGAATTTGTAAAAATAACCCTAAAATAACTTGGACCAAAAAATCATAACGAATAAATGAGGAGACATTAAATCTGAAGTTCGATCATGCATTTTTTTTTACCCATCAATAATACCTGCTCTTACCCCCATGACATTGCCTAAAATCACATATGCTGAAGATGATTCCAATCGAAGCCCTTATTTCCCCACACTTTTCACCACGAAGTGACACCCTTGTGTGGACTCAGCCTTTGTCAAGTCTTGACTTTCTTTAGCTCTTCAGTCTTCCCTGTGGAAATACTGACACAACGGGTCTCCAGTCCCTGTCCAGGCCTCTGCTCTGTCCGCATTATGTAAATGGCCTCTGACTTCCCTGTGTTTCTCTGGGTGAAGGTACTGTATTATGTATTATCTGTCATGTCACAAGCTAGACAGACATCCTTGTAGACACGTCATCCATTTATACACCCTCTCATTCCTGCCTGAGATGCACCGGGTCACCATGATCTCACTTTGCTTACAGAAACAAACACAAACATCCAGCTGCCTGAGCTGCATGTTGAGGGACTGACAACCGTCTTGCCCTAAAGTGAAACTGTTCCCCACTGAGCCACCACACAAAACCTAAATGCTATTTTGGAATTTTTTTGGAAATACTTACTTCCAGGGATAAACACCTCCCTGTTGGTCACAGAAAACTTTTTAGCCAGTGGAGGGAGCTTGGCAAGTCATAGAGGTTGCGATAAGCTATTTAAGAAGCCATTTATATTTCATTTCAATCAGAGCAAATCCACTCTAATTAAAAAATTTCATTGTAAACTACTCAACCTTTACAGGCGACTTCCCATTCCCAATAATCAGGTGAAGTCATTAATGAGCGACCGCTAGCGCTTAATTTCTCTCCCCACTAAGTCCACTCTCTCTTTTGCATTTTTATTTCCTTCAGTAAGAACAGAGCAATAAAACGATAAGAGAAGTTGCCGGGGAGAAAACCTTTAACACTTGGAGTAATTACTTCTCTTTGTGTCTTTCTTTTTAAATTAATTTTAATTACAGGCGTCAGCGTTGCCTGTAAATGTCCACTTTCTGCTAATCTAAAGTAATGTGACTGCTAATGAAGAGGGAATTGAATGTGTGGATTCAAGTGGCCTTTTGGCTTTGAGACACTCCCCCACTGGCTCACTTACACAGTGGTCAAGGATACGTGGGCAAGTGGACATACGCACACACACGCACAAATGCACACAGTGCATGTAAGCTGTATTTGATCACCAGCAGCTTGAAACATATAGTTGGTTGCTTGCACATAAATGCACTCACCGAACGATTAGTGTTAATAGGTTCATACAGTCATACAGTAACTGGGTGTAAATAATTAACACAACAGTAAATCCTCTCATAGAGGAGCATTTGGTGTTGGGTCAACGGAAGCAGCTGCTTTTAGTCAAAAAGCCTTCATGTTCCCGTCAGGGCTGGATGTAAAATGTGTTTAACTGGATCGAAAAACCTCATCACTGATCATTCTGTACACTTCAGAAAGGATTTTTAATAGCTTCAAGACGTACATTACATTTAGTTTTAAGATTAATGAAATACTGTTATCCAACCGTGTTTGACTGTGTGGTGTATCTGCTGGTTCCAACTCTTTATTGAAGCCTAATAATGTCTATGCGTGAAATACCCAAAGCTACTGTTTTAAATTGGGTATACCATTTCACCCAAAACATTTTAAATTGATGTGCAGTGTGTGTTTGAACAAAAGTCGTCTGCACAGCATCACTTTGTAACGACTAAACCGCCAATGACCTCTGCCATGGAGGTTATGTTTTCAGCCATGTCTGTTGGCTTGTTTGTTGTCTGACTGCTTTGTCGAAGACTCCACTAACTTTTGGTACTGTTCCAAATAAAGAGGCAGATCCAGGATTTATTTCTCATGTTTGTTAACATTGCGAGATGGATCTTGATGAAAAACAGGTGTATTCAGGTGGCTGGTGTCTATGAGTAAGTACAAGTTGAGAGTGATTAAATTATGTTAACTATTTCTCATTAAAAAATTCTGCAAAGTCTACAGTCACCATGTGTGTAAGTGTATCAAGGATCAGCAAACTTCAGTCGAGCTGTGAGGTGCTGTTTCTGGATCAGGGACTTCTTTCTTGGTTTACAGCCTCTCAGCTCATGTTGATGCAAAATACACTTGACTCTGGACACACAGCTGCCTTCCAGCAATGTATAATTCATTGCAGACTTATAAGGAATGATGAAGAAAATTACACAATTACAAACAAAACATATTTGAATATAATATATTGGTGGACTCTTGACCATCCTGACCACGAAGATAGTTTGGTTTTTCTTCCTGATCGTGGCAGTGACACAACGGTGCCATGCACTTTCTACTTCCAAACAGCTCTTTGCACAGTTGATCTTTGGACCTGTTACTGCTTTAAATGGTTCCAGGCGTCCTGACTTTCAAACCAATAATGGACTTTAGCCTTTTATATTGAAGGTCAAAGAATTATGTCTACAAATTATTCTAATATTTGTCTTAGACAGAGCATCATCCACCTAGACCCTCCTCTAGTACAGAAATTCATTCCACTTTAGCCATAAAGGGGAAGACGAGCAAGGAGAAAGTGTGTAAATGTCACAGAGTGGTGACAAGATTTGTGGTGAAGGGATTACATCCCTTTGCTACAGTGGAGTCCGTTTAGGTATGCAAAATACATTATTGGTATCTGGTTATTCACAGCAATATCCATGGACTTTGACATTGTTGCTGCTTCCATAATAACTGTCTGTTAAATATCTTATTATATTCTGATTAGGGCTGTCAAACGATTAATTTTTTTAATTGCGATTAAACGCATTTTGTCCATAGTTAACTCGCGATTAATCGCAAATTAATCGCAATTTTTTCGGTACATTTTTTTCTGTTCTAAATGTACCTTAATGTATTTTTTCATGTTCTTAATACTTTTAACAACATAAGAAAGGGCAAATTTAAACCATATGACTAGTATACACACTACCAAGGAGCAATGATGGCCAAATGTGAGCTAGCAGTAAAACTCTACCGGATCTCCCTATACATAAGGATTCCCTAATGAATATGAATTCCCTCACTAGTCACTTTAGTGCACTGAAAAATGAAACAGTCAAATGGTTTGATTTATTTTAGTGTCAATGTTATATCTTTGAATCATTACGTTTTTGCTTCAGAAACTGCTGAGTGAAACCTCTGAGCTTGGAATGTGCATAGTTAATAACAGGCAAGTAGTGGGTCTAGGTAGTCATTGGCGTCAACTTGTAGCCACTGGGGTAAACTGTGGCTAAAGGGAGGTGCACTTGGTGAGGCCATTTTGTCTACATGGGCTGCTGTTGTGGAAGTCGCAGCAGGAGAAATGTGTAACCGACAACTGATGGTAGCAATAGTAGGACTGCAACAACAGTAACAATAGTTGTACTTGTAATAAAGTACATGATCAAAGCTAGTGGAAGTGCAGACATGTGTGGCATTCAATGTAAAGCATTCAATGAGCAAATCTTGTTTTTTAGTTTGGAATCTGTAATGCAAAAATCTGATTTAGCTTGTTTTTTTTGATCATGCCTTAAGGAGTAGACTCTGGGTTTCTGGCACAAGATGCATGGAGGAGCGCACAAGTCTAAAGAGGTCAAAAAGCTCCAGCAACACTTGAAGTTTATAGAACAACTTTATTAGGCCGTCGCATTCAGGCTTGTAGATGACCGTGGTGAAGGCTACACATTGGTCTCATACTAATACTGAGTGTTGCTAGTGCCTTTTGCCCTCTCAAGCAATGCCTTCAGCCATGGTGACGGCTTAGGCAATTATAAGTAAAACAGGAAACTAATACACTGGTACAGGACTGTACGTCAACTCGCTAGACAACTTTTCTAAGTCTTTCGTGTGAAGATATGATTCACAATGTCTCTATTCACAACTCGTTGTACCTTTTTTGCAATCTGTGATATAATCACCCCAACCCTGCTGTCAACTGTTTTTCAGCTTGTCTCAACATTGCAGTAGTAACTATACAGGTAGGTGTACGGTGCTCCAATGGTTTTGTAGAAATCATATTAATGCAACTCCAGAGTCATACTGAATGCCAGTTTATTATGTTTCAAATAAAAAAATAAATGGACAGATACAACGAAAAAAATAATGAATAGGTCACATTTTATTATAATTAATAAATGGTAGATTTTAACGTTAATAAAACGTAATGGTTATTTCATATTATTACTAATATTATAAGTATTATTTATAGACCTTTAAAATCCATGACTGTTAGTTTACAAAACATCATGTTGCTTGTTTGCAGAAAATAACTATTAACTAAAGGTTAATTAACTATGAATCCATTTATTTATGATGGTTATTAAGTGCACCATGAAGAAAGGATGACAGAAAATAATCCACACAGAAAGAGTGGGCAAAGATTCCTGATTCAATTGAGTGAACAGACAGGATATATTTGAGGGGCTGCCCTAAGTCTGATTTCTCTATCAATGAATCTGTGATAAAGCAGATGAAGGCATCAGTGGCACTTGATTTGTAAGTTGTTACTCACTTAACAAGGATTGGTTATACAGCTCAACTACCAGAGCTTATTCTACTCTATCTTCCACTTCGGCGCCTGTTGGCTGAAGAACTTTATTAAGGTTAATTTAGGACATTGTTCATATTGTTGAATTTTCCAGACTTTTATATATCCAGGTATTTTACAATGATTTGATAACAAAAACAAAAAATCCATTGTTAATTTAACCTCTAACACAAAGGGTAAATAAGATTATAAAAAGTGGAGAAAATCTGAAGAAGTATTTGGCACGGGCTGCTGGCATTGAACATAATACAGATACCTACATTTCTGGAAAAAAAGACTGTAAATCTCAGCATACAGTAGTAGTGTTTCAAGATTGTTTTCAATAGTGTGGCAAGCTTTTAAAAACATATTAAATAATAGCACACAACAGCTGAAAGAAACAACAACTAAATAGAAATATATGGGAGGTATCCGTGAACAAGTCTTACAGACCAACAACTATCCATCCAATTTCTAATGAACATCATGGATTTTCTGTACATTCTCACAGTAAGACCTCATGATGTCGCAGTCAAGTGTTTTCAACCAGCTGACACACACACGGGCCCACACACGCACGCTCTTACTGTAACAACACCCTCCTACCTCCTTTGCGGTTCATCTCGTTGCAATCCTCCAATCCACCATTTTGTGAGAAGGCGTACGAAAGTATCCTAAAATGTCCGCCACGCAAAATGAATTGACAAAAATCAAACCCAAAACATACTCCATGGTTTAATGAAAAAATATGAAAAAATCCTATGCCTGGTTTATGTTTTAAAAAGTTAAGATTTTTCATCCTACAGTTTAGCTCAATTACTTTGTGTCTTGAGGATTTGTGTGGTGATCTTATCAGTTTTCCTTGCCGTCTTGATGAGCTTTGTGAACACTCATCCCTCAGGTAGTGGGGCTGGGGGCCCATAATAATGTCATCTCTCTCCCTCTCCGTCTTTTCATAGATTTGTGTGTGTGATAGGGGCCTCAGTGAGAGACCAAGCGCTAACCTTTACTGCATTGGCTCACACTTAATCCTCTCACCCTGGGGTGACTGGCACACACACACACACACACACACACACACACACACACACACACACACACACACACACACACTGCGTCTACACTCCCTGCCTCTACATGTATCCCCCACATAGTAATACACACCCTTGCCAATTGTCACATTTTTAGACTCATCCAACATTACTGAGCATGTTTCGAAGATCGCTTTTACGATGAAGTACTTAATATCTGTAACCTTCTCCCATTAGGTATAAACAGTCTACACCACATTCATATTTATTTATTTTTTTGTTTTTTTTTGTTTTTTTTTATACACCTAGTATGTGTGCATAAAAGCTAAACATGTAAATAACATATTATTCACTCTATTGTCTGGGGCCTGTTCCAAAAAGTGAATTTACCAAATAAGCCAGGCTTATTTTGGTTAGTCTGACTTATTTTCCAGTTAATTCAGAACAGTGAAGCAAATACACACATACATTCATTAGGCTAGGAGCCTGTTCACACTCACATTTGCACCCATGCGCAATTTAGATTGACAAATAAAGCTCACTTGTGTGTCTTTGGACTGTTGGGAGAAGCCAGAGTACCCAGCCACACTGGCATGGGAGAGCATACAAACTCCGCACAGAAAAGCCCTGCCCAGCATGGTAACAAGCCAGTTCTTGAACCCAGGATTTTCTTGCTGTAAAGCAAAACCACTCCGCCAGTTCTGAAACAAATTCAACATAATTCTAGCTCAGAAACTGACCTGGTCAAGTTGTTGCTTAACCAGAGTTCCCCTTACGCTGTATTCAGACGTGGCGTTGTCGCAATTAGCCGCAGGTTGTGCAGTAGTGTGGGAGTGTCACATCATGGCCCGTGGTAAACTGCTGCTATGTTGCTCTACTGCTAACTTGCTGGTCCTATGGCTGATTGTCCACATTAGCAGAAATAATGATGGTAAACAACCAGAACACAAGGCACATCAAGACGGTGTGAAGCTGAGTTCAATAGAGACGTTCAAGTGGCTCTGCAGCTAGATGTTTACAAATCTAACCTTTCTTGCACCTCCACAGATGTCCAAATAATAAACCTGCTCTGAATGTCCATCAGATGTACAAAAGCGGGAGCAAGAACTTTTTTTTTCTGTATACCAAACAGAGGAAGGATGAGTTGTCGCCTCCTTTACCCTAACTGAGCCACTTTTACAAGTACGTCTAAAAACAGCCACATGCATTTCTGTAATAGACATATTCCATGATGCATGTTTGTCATGTCAATGTAACACATTACTATGTCTATAATCTGATAATGTGTAAATAGAAGCACTGTGATTTGGTTGTATATCATTCGTTGCTAATGAATAAAGCCCTGCACAGAAACAACCCTCTTTGGATGACTCACAGGCACACACACATACACACACACACACAGGCTCGCACGCACGCACGCACGCGCGCGCGCACACACACACACACACACACACACACACACACGCACAAACAGAGGCCAGTAGTCATGACATTGTCTCTTACTAGGCAACAACGCTATCCACTGCTGGAAACTTGGACATGAAAACACACGCACTGGCTCTCACATTCAGGTGTCTCACACGCACACACAAAGTCACACACACAAAGTCACACACACAAACACACAAACACACGCACACGCACACTCCTCAGTACCCTCAATAGGAGGGCGGGTATAGTGGGTAGGGAGCCAGACCCCTCTGTGGAGCTTTGGATTATGGGATAGCAGCGTGATGCGAGAAAAAAGGGGAGGTGTGAACAACGGAGGGGAGAAAGAAAGCAAGGTGTATAGAGGTGGAGGAGGAAGAAGCAAGGACTTCAAAGAGGAAGAAAGGAAGAAGGAGGGAAAGAAGGAAGGAATACATTAATGAATGAAGGGAGGAGAGAGAAAAAATGAAGAAAAAAGGTAACAAAAAATAAAATTAATTCAGGATTGATGGAAGGAGGAACAAAAGAAGATAGAGGAAGGAAGGAAATAAGTGCAGAGAAGACAATGGAAGGATGGAGAGAGGAGAGGAAAGAAAGATGGCAAGGAAGCAGAGGAGAGGTGGAAAAAGGGGAACATAGGGAGAATTTGAATCCAATTTTACCTACTTGTGATGTTTTCAGCTCCTTCACGTCAGAAGCAACTGATTTAGAGATGGAGGAAGCTTTAGGGAAGGAGAGAGGAGGGAAGAGAAAGAGTCAGTCGAGGTCACTCATCATTCAAGGAAAGAGTTTCCTGAAGAAAAAAGCTAAAATACGCACAAGGAAATGCAACCAGATATAATCAATTTATTTATTTGACCTTTTATTAATTTTCAATGTTTTACTATATGTGATAAAGCAATACAAAGATGAGAGGAGGCTTTCTGACAAAACCTGTTAATGTTGGTAAGTTGTTGATTCACAGATTGAAAGGGTTAAAAATGTGCTGAAGAGAGGAAGAGCTTTAAAAACAATTAAGGTGCCATCTCACACACTCACACACACACACACACACACATAGACACACTTATAAATAAACAGTGACACTGCATCATCATGACCTCATGCTCCCATAAGCTTAGTGTGTACACATATTCCTCAACTATATGTCAGTGCATAATATGATGCTGTATGTGTGTGTGTGTGTGTGAGTGTGTGTGTGTGTGTGTGTGTGTGTGTGTGTGTGTGTGTGTGTGTGTGTGTGTGTTTGTTACAGTAATGCAGGGACTGTCCTGCCAACAGCAGCTCTTTAGCGCCATCTACTGATCAGGATACCAAGGAAGACACGCGGGAAAACCACCACAGCAGCTCTGAATGCTCTCACTAACACCAGTTAGAAAAAGGTACGGTGGAATCTGAATAGTTGATGTGAAGAAAAGGTTGAAAAAACAATACATATAAAAAGAATAGTATTGACATGTTTAACAGCCAAGTACAGTCCATGCATTGTACATGAACTGTAAGGAGACAGAGGGATAATAAAAGATGCAAGAGAAGAGTAGCCGTTCACTATTGGGTTCACATAAAAGCATCATTTGAAACATTAAACTAAAACTAAACATATTCAAATGTACATCCAATATGTTTTACATAGATTGTTTCCAGTTTATTATATAAATATTATTAAATATTGTGAATTGTATCTGCGTTAGATTTAGTTAAACCAAATACCTAAAAATAATAATAATGATAATTGTAGCAGTAAAAGAATTTTCCATTATTTAAATTGAATTTATTATAATACAGAATTTAATTAAAATAAACAATTAATGAACCAATTAATAAGAGGTGATCCAATCCCACCAAAAGATTCTTAGTGTGAAATTCATACTTGAATCATGTAGTTATGTCGCTGATTTCATTATTTTCCTCTTCAGGGTCATGTAAGGATATGTGCACTCTGATAAAATGATAAAATGTAACTAATCCAGGACACACCTCTGTCTAACTTTGCTCTCTCTCTCTCTCTCTCTCTCTCTCTCTCTCTCTCTCTCTCACACACACACACACACACACACACACACACACACACCAGTGTGAGCGAGACTCCAGTTTACTGTGAGCTGACTGATTCTGTCTGTGGGAGAGAGGAACTTGTACCAACCCAAACACATAGACAACATGACCTCTTCTCTCAGTCAGGGCTCCTGATTTATCTTGCAAAGTTAGATATAATAAATAGTCATACTGTACTATACTGTGACTGTTTTTTGGAGGATGTGGTCATTGAATGCATTTGGTGTGAAGGCAATGAAAAATGATTTACAGCTTAGACTCCTGTCACTAACTGTGTCAGTGCATGTGAGCAATTGCAACATGAATAAATAAATGTTGGTTGTCATATGCCGTGCAGGCGTATGACCCTCAGAGCCAAATTTTAATTCTGGACTGTATAAATAAAATTGATTCAATATGACTCACAGTAATAATTATTACTGCTGCAGCAGCAAAGCATCAAATGTGTCTCATTTAGCCTTTTTAGAAAAAAAAGGTTAAATATAGACAGATTGTTGTGTTTATTTAGATCAGGTTAAACAGTGATCAATTTCTATTTTGCCTGCTTTTATTACAAAACTTCAGAAAGCACAAGCCTTGCCCTAATGACTATCATGTATTTGTATGTTGCTTTTTTTGTTGTTGTCAGAACAGATGGTTGCTTTCTTGGGTTACATTATAATGTCAAATTTCTAGTGATGCAAATTAAAGAATAAAGTTTGTACTGCTTCCAGAACTTCATAGTACTATTCTGACTTTGCCTCCAGTTCGAAGTTGTTGCCCTCAGCTTGTGATCCATTAGGGGAGCAGTTGAAAAGCCATATCACATTTCCTATCTAGAACTTGTACACAAGTCATGGATGTCTGACTGTAAACTGTTAAATGACAAAGACTTCCCACTGACATGCACCTAGTACTGTGAATCAATAACCCTGATCTGACCCATAATCAGTTTACTAGTCAGCTATTATAAATCATTTTCAGCATCCTCGCAGACGGAACAGTGTCTCTGAACCTGGAGGAGACTTCAGTTAAACTTAAATGCACACATCCAGGAGTCAATAATCCGCTGTTTCTGTGGTAAATCCATAAATCCCATGCTGAGCAGATGGTTGTATCTTCTACCCAGAGAATGAATTACAACACATGTCTACATTTGTGTACATTTGGGCAATAAGAATCAAATTACTGCCAGAGGGGAGAAAACCTGTTCTCAATTTTCAGAGTCTGAACTACATTCTGAAGGGTTCAACATGCTGGCTGTATCAGTTTGAGCTGATCACTTGTTCTTCGTCTTCTGTTATCCAGCAGGATGAGATAGGATCAGGCCGTCCATCAATCACCTGTCTATATCAGGATGACTGGAGGTACTGATGGAGGACAAAGCAGAGTAAACACCAGGCTGGAGGCTGGAGGTTCAACATGATCGGATAAAACAAGCTCTTTAAAGGATTTTGTTAGAAGCTGTGATGTCTTGTAATGCCTACAGTGCTTAACACATATTCTACATGTGGTGTGGGCACTTCTTAATTAGCATTTAGTTTACTTTGTTCTTGTATCCACACAAAAACAGGAGCTGTACACATAGTGCTAAAAAGTCAACGCTCATGTATCAAGAGCCAAACTCAATAATGCCAATCATTGGATAGAAACATGTGCATTGTATCTTATGATTGTATCAATGCACAGGTATATGGTATACTCACAGTTGATTGATTTACAACATGGCAACAATGTTGAGACTATATGTTTCATGAAATTGCGATGAGAGCAAAACATACTGTACTTCAACAGCTTATTCATGCTAGCATTATGATTTTTTTTTTAATCATTTACACTGATGCTCGGTAAAAGATATTCATATGGTGTTGTCCGTATTGTTTTGGTGGAAAGAATAAGTTTTTGACAACAGACAAATGAGTGCAGAATTTCATTTCACAAGAGCTTCGTCGGGTTTTGACAAAATGTTTAACTCTTCCCAGGATTTACCCTTTTTAGAAATTGCAATATAGTTTTGGAAGCATTTTTGAGTATTTTGAATATGATGATTATATATGGTGATAATTTTGATAACTAATTGAAGTGATTAACTCATAAACTCATTATGTTAATTTCTTAAACACTTGCTTGTGGCAACTTCGTAAATGTCAAGTTTTGTTTTTTGTATTTCATCATTCAGTCTAGTCGAAAAAACACTGTGACATTGTGATGGTGAAACTGGTTTCAGAACTGGGTGAAATGTTGTATCGTTGAGTCACCAAACCCTCAAATCCCATTTTATTTAACTGCTCATGAGTTTGTAGTTATCCCCTGCATCTTAACCAAAACGAACACTGTCTTCTACTGCCTCACCTTTATGTATACAATTCTGCTTCCGTTTATTTTTAAATTTATTTATTATTTTGTTCATCATGTTGATTATTTTTATGTATGATATTGTAAACAAATTATGTTTATACAGCCCCCTTTACCCTGACATGGAATTATTGAATAAACACATAAGGTGTGCATGTGTTTGTCTGCATTAATTTGATTTAACCAGATTAAGTTGTGTAATTTAATCACATCGATTCAATGTGATGGAAAAACCCATGACACTTTACACTGAATTTATGCAACAAAATTATATGTAAAACGTACAATTTTGCACTACTGAACTACACATAATTTTTTAACGTATTTCTGTCAGTCCAGGGTAATGATTAAAGCTCTGACAAGTTGTTCATTATTTTGTATAAAGTCAGAACTTCTGCTCTTGCAACACTGCTGTTTGTAGCTCCGACACCTTCTCATTAAAGGAAAATCCCGAGGATACATTGGGCTGAGATTTGGCAACTCCCCACCCCCTCTGCTCCGTAATACTAGCCTTCCATGCTCTTCTTCTCTTCCCACTAAGGGCCTCCCGTTGGCAGGTGACAGCTTAGTGGATAGGCCCCTTATGTGGGGGGTGTTAGAAGGGGCAGAATCGTGGGAGCTCACCTCCCCCAGCTCCCCTCACCCTAGCCCAGGCCTAATGGTGTGGAGCGAACCCCGTCACTCCCACTGCTCTACAAGCATCAAAACTATGGACAAAGAGGCAGGAGTAGAGCCCTGTTCTCAGTTCCACTCTGCTAAACATTTGCAGGACTGCTGGGTGTGAGCTGAAATAAAGTTTTACAACACACAAGTATGTACACACACAAACACACACACAAAAGCACAGGACTGCCACCTCTTGTCAAGTACATTGTGGAAGCACTGCATGAGTTTCAGTTTCTCTGAGGAAATCTGTGTGTGTGTGTGTGTGTGTGTGTGCGTGCGTGCGTGCGTGTGTGTGTGTGTGTGTGTGTGCGCGTGTGTGTGTGTGTGTGAGAGAGAGAGAGAGAGAGAGAGAGAGAGAGAGTGAGAGAGTCCCCCAGAGCAGGGCATGGCTGCAATGACAGAAGTTTAATCCCTGTGGTTTTCTGGTTTTGAGTTTAAACAAGGAAGCAAGTTGAAGCGTAGTCGACCTGCTCTTACAAGTCTTTACCCAACTGGAACCGCTGTCAAATAAAAACCCCTGTCCAAGAAATGCCACAGAGGAAGAAAGCCTCTGGTCACATCTTTGCCTCCCCGCTGAGAGAAGTTTCTGAGAGAGAGGGAAGGGCTTACGCTAGTGTTGGCCGATGCTTTGTGCTGATATTGGCCTTTGATAAAAAATCAGTTTGGGCCAAGTCAGTGTGGTCTGTCTCTGATATGATGGAGGTTCCTCCCTGGCCACAGATAGTCATCTCATTCTTATTATTTTTATATCAGATGTCAGAAAAGAAAATAATTCGGGTGTGATGTGGGACGATACAACTCCACATTCTGCACTGGTACATGCTGCAAGTACCTTCTCCAATCAAACCCTTTTTGTCAACCCAGTATCCTCGGAATTACATCCATATTGGACAATACGCCAGAACATGAATGATGCTCAATGCAAAGGTTTGTTGCAAATTTAGGAAGCAATGTGCTCTATACTTAGACTAAGAAAGGTTTGGAGGTGGATGGCTGTAAATCACATTTTACATGTTTTTTTTTTAAATTTTTTGCAATGTTTTGCTTAATTTCTGGGGTCAGCCACGCAAAACACTCAGCTTGGGTTAGGATCGTGTTTTGGCTCAAAACACCTGGTTTTATTGCTGCAAACACCACTGGAAACTGTCCTGAAGTCTTATAAGAAATATCCAGTGGTTTTATCCTTACGAATGTTGAAATGCTAGTGAAACATATAACATGTAATGCGAACATGATATGACACATATTGTAAAAATGTCAATATGGTACAAAGCCTATGACACATACAAATGTGAATGTACAGTATCAGTGATTTGCAGTAATGTAAGCTGTCAATATTTTATTTGGGCAATTATACAGTAGGACAGGATTTATGTCCAATGGTTCAATGCCACGAAGTAATGTGTCCTATAAGTAGAGAGACTGAGAGTATGGATAGAAGTTGGGAGGTGGATGTGTGTATTGCACATTTTACATCTATGCAGTAGAGCATTCATCATCACTTCATGTTTGCCAACAAACTGTTATCTTTTACTATTAACTCAACAAAGTGTTTTCTTGCCTTCCCACAACTATACCCCCAACCATTGTTTACTTACAATAAACACGATCTTAGCATAGCACCGATTTCATGCAGATATCGTCAAGAGAAATAAGTAAAAGTTGAAAATGAATGTTAATAAATCAAATCTGTTTCTTCAACCGTATATGTGTTTTGTCTGTTGAGAAGAAAAACAAAAGAAATAACAAATCGACAAAGACAAATATGACATTAGCAGCCTTCTGCTATTGTTTTTTTGCAAATGTTTCCCTCCTCCTGTCTCTACCAAGACAGGATAACCAAAGAAATCTACTCAATGGTTTACTGATGAAATCCGAGATCTCAAGCAGGCCTGCAGGAAAATGGAACGAGCATGGCAAAAATCTAAATTGGACATTTTATCTTGAATGGCGTGATAATGTACTTAATTACAAGCGTACTCTTAATACTGCTAAAACTGCATATTTCTCTGGCCTAATATACAATTATAAACACAACCCTAGATTTATCTCCGACGCCGTGCCTAAACTTACTCAAAAACCACAGTTTATGAGCTGTGCACCCTGTAATGCAAATGATTTCTTAGATTAATTTGGCAATAAAATTGATGAGATTAGAATCAAAATTAACTCTTCTTCTCTGGCTTCCATTCATCAAAGTGATTCTTGGTCTCAGCTCTTATCACTTTTGAAAATATCTCCCTTGAGATACTGTCTAAACTTGTTTCATCCTCAAAACAAACTACCTAGACCCCCTTCCGGCAAAACTGTTTAAAGATATATGGCCAGCACTGGAACCTACAATGTTTAACATTGGTCATTTATCACTCATGACCGGTGTTGTTCCCACTACTTTTAAGTCTGCTGTGGTTAAGCCTCTAATTAAGTAACCACACCTTGACCCAGGATCTCTAAATAATCATACACCAGCATCCAAGCTTCCCTTCTTCTCTAAAGTCTTAGAAAGAGTCGTGCCCCAACAACTTTCAGGCTACCTTCATAATAATAATCCCCTGGAACCTTTTCAGTCAGTTTTCAGAGCCTTTCATTCCTACGGCACAGCCCTTACTAAAGTTTTAAATGACATTACACTTACTTTAAACTAAAACTCTACCTCAGTGCTTCTGTTACTGGATCTCAGCGCTGCATTTGATACTATAGATCATGGCATATTGTTAGGCCGACTAGAAAGTCAATTTGGCATCTCTGGCCTGGCTCTCGCTTGGCTAATGTCTTACCTGTCTGAAAGAACACAATGCGTTTCTTACAATAGTATTGAATCAATACTTAAATATGTAAAGTATGGAATTCCCCAGGGCTCTGTTCTGGGCCCTTTGCTCTTCTCTTTATATATTATATATATTATATATTATATGTCACCTCTTGGCCAAATAATTTAGAGTTATGGAATACATTTCCGCTGCTATGAAGATGAAACTGTGCTGTATGTGCCCATAAAAGCTGATGATAAATCTCAAATGACGAATGAGAGACCTGCATGTATGCAGTGAAGAAATGGATGACAGAAAACGTCCTGCTCCTAAATTCGGATAAAACTGAGATGCTGGTCATTGCCCCCGCTAGACAGAGACACCTCTTTCATCAGATGACCATAACTCTTGACAACTGTGTTATTTCTCAAAGTTCACCTGTCAAGAATCTAGGTGTTACTTTTGACTCTACCCTCTCTTTTGAACAGCAGATCAAAGAAATTAGCAAGATCACTTGGTGCAATGTAGCAAAAATTAGGTCCTTCCTGTCCACGACTGACGCAGAGATCCTGATTCATGCCTTTATTTCATCTAGGCTGGACTATTGCAATGCCTTACTTTCGAGTCTTCTCTCTGTTTTACTGATAATTATCTTGTGTGGCCTGCCCTCTTCCAGGTCACCAAAGTTCAGGAGGTTGTGTGGCTCAGACACCACTTGGTGGGGCCTCGTCCTGCTCAGTCATCTCCTGGATCCACACATTTTACATATATTATCAACTGTATCAGATATTCTGTCAATGTACTTGTAAGTTGTGATTTTGTTGTTCTGTTCTGCACATGCAACATCTATTGCATGTCTGTGTGTCCTGAGAGAGGGATCCTCCTCTGTGGCTCTTTCTGAGTTTTTTTCCATTTCTTTTTTTTCTTCCCCCATTAAAAGTTTTTTTTTTTCCATCAACATGGCAAGTTTTTCCTAAGTCGAATCGATGGTCTAAGGACAAAGGATGTTGTTCACTGTCAGATTGTAAAACTCACTGTGGCAATTTTAATTTTCATTTTGGGCTGTAGTTAAACAATAGATTTGATTTGATTTGATTTGATTTACACTATATATTAAAACAACAACAACAAAACAATGTTTCACTCAGCTTCTAATCAGTCTTAAACTTTGGTCTATAATTTGCAGCTGAGTGGTTAATTAATTAGGCAATTCGTTTTAGAGGCTTTCTACCCCTAAAGTCAATTGTGTAGAAACATTCTTACATGTATTTAGGGATGAATAATGTACACCACAAAATTTTGGCAATGTATGTTTCTTTACATTTGTTTATGTTGCATCATTAGGTTTCATTAGGGTCATTTCAATCTACTATATCAATCGTCTTATGCTCTGGTTAGGTTTAGGCACAAAAGCACTAGGAATAAGTCATGTTTTGGCTTAAAATTAACCCTAACCCTAACCCTGCTTTGGTCGCCAAAAACAGGCCTAGAGATTACCCAACTTCCAGTCTAAAATATCTTTTTTTTTCTTAAAAAACAACCTTTGCATAATATCTGAACATTAGCAATAACCTTAACGTCCAACATTTTATGTTCGCAACCGGGCAGCAGCTGCCATTAGCCTTAAAAACTCCAAAGTCAAATCTCAGTTGGCAGTGCTAACATTTCTGAAATAATTTTACAAGATGACACATTAATAGTCAAATTAACTTGTTATAGGACCCCAGGACAAAATTAGCTGTAAGGCCCCTGTTCACCACCCCTTCCACCAACTCTCTGTGCAATCTTTTTGAATATCTGGCCTTATATTTGCTGTGTTGTAATTTGATGCAACACATGCATGATTTGGGAATTAGACAACTTCTTATAAACATAGCCCTGAAACAATAAAGGTCCTGAAAGCTTTCCAACAAAGGGACACTGAATGCATGCTTAAGTGGTGCATACTCTCTAGCAAGTTTTGAATTTTCGTAAATCAGTGGACATACAGTAAGACTGGATTGCACTAGCCCTGGAAATCTTGCACAGTTAAGCTAGGGATTAATCCATGGGGCAGGGTTAACATTAGCTGGTATTAACTGCAAACAAGTAGGGTAAAAATGAATGAATAAACAAATAAATGAATCAAAACGATACTGTGTCAATTGTTCGTTTTAAGTTGATTAGCAATCTAACAGGAAAGGAACAGCATGGAAAACCAAGATGAAGAGTTAGAGCATGAGGAAGAGGACCAAGGAACCTAAAAAGACATTGCCTCAGTGAATCTTGCTTTGGCTAGACTGTGGTGTCAGCTGTATTGATCCACTAAAACCCAACATATGCACATCTGACGTCTGATGAAAAAATGCCTCCAGAAAATGAAAGAACACATTTCAGAGAGGAGGCCAATAAAATATTTTTGTTTTCCACTCTGATTTGTTTTGAAAAGGCTCCTGTTGACAGTGGAATTGCAATTTCATCAGCAGTATTTGGTTTAACCTGCCACATTTGGTCACAATATTATCAGCTCTGTCAGTCATTTGGCAAATACAAACATCAGTCATTAACTCTACCACTCTAAAGTGTGTCCTTTCATTTTCTGAAGGCATTTCTTCCTCAGAAGTCATATGATGTAGATATGTTTTAGTGTGTTTCTCTATGTATCTCACATGGACTTCAATGCAGCTGAGACCACAGTCTCAAAGCATAATTGAGTGACTGATGACCCATCATTTCATTTTTAGGTTCCTTGGCGAGGACAAGTAAACCAAGCCAATATTTCTACCAAATTCCCCCCTAAAACTTTGTAACCTAAAAAAGCAGAAAAAGCATGTTGATGGTAGTGTTTTAAATATATCACACCAGTGTTTACATTGGTGCTATGTGAGAGATACTCCTATGATAGTTGGAATTTTTGGTTACAAAAGCAGCTTTTTCACTTTTCAACAAACAAAACAAATAATTAAAAAAAACACATTCACAGTTTCAGTGGAAGTAAAACAATACTGTCATGGGAAAGATCTCTACACCCTCCCACTCCACAATAAATACAATAAATACTATATACTATTAACTGAATAAAGAAAAACATTTGCTTAATCTGATTTGGTCCTTGACTTTCCCAACAGTCGCTGAAATTGCACAATAGTACACAAAGCTAATCAGCATGTGTACCGTTCTCTTAAAGGCAGGTTTGTTCGATTATGTACACTGCACCCTCTTACTCTGTCATGTGTGCAGGCAAATTGTTGATCAAATTTCAGTGTGAAATTGGACAACTTCTTACTTATTAGGAAATAACCACACAGGACTCGGTATGTGGCATTACCTCCATCCACAGAAGAGGTTCTGCACCTGAGAGGAATGTGGTTTGTAAGGTTGCATCAATGTAGACTCCCTCCACTCCCTCTTGGGGTGAGCTGGTTTTGAATGATAGGGACAGGATGTAGGGGCCGTACTGCGACTGGGTCTAAAGCTCTCCAGTGAAAGTTGCTCTCTTCTCCTCAGTGGGGAACAACACAGAGCAGGTTGAATCTGGACCTTTGGCCTGCTGTGGTTGTGATAATACTGCCACCTAGAGGCATAAACACATGGGACATTCATACTTGCATCTAAGTGGGGGCGTTTGGAGACAAACAATTGTGTCATCAGGAGTGAAAACTATGCTGACATTTTAACTGTATATTCAGCCCACACAAAGAATTACGAATATACAAAGTTAATTATAGCATTGGCCAAATGATCCAAAGTCTCACTATGCATGATATTATTACTTTAATGAAAAAATGAAATTTCGTCAGTTATCACTCATTCATAAAAAAAAAAAACAAGGCAGGTCAGGAACTTCATTCATAACCTCATATCTGCTTCAAGGCTCTTCAGCTTTAGATTCAGTGAACTGAATGAACCCACACTCCAGATGAAGCACTTATATTTAATAATTCCTGTTCACTACGAAAGGATCCTTAATTCGCTCACAAGAAATAGAAAAAAATGCTATTCTCCCCTCCCCCCCGTCTCTGTCAGTGTAAGTGACTCTGTAGATATCCCATGAGGTCACATGACAGAGACATAATGGAGTCACGGAGTAAGAATGATTTGCTCCTGATAATCAACATGAATTCTCTCCTTCTCCCTCTCTCTGTGTCTGAGCACTGTGTAATGACTCTGGTTAATTTCTCTGGGGAGGAACAGTAATAAGTGATCATTGACAAAAGGATTTCTATGGAGACGCTCACATTATCTCTGCTTGGCCGGCTGGCTCAGCATGTCTGTCTGTCTGTCTGTCTGCCTGCCTGCCATTTCTTAACTATTTAAAAAGCCTATACACTCTGTGACTGATGTACGTATGCCTGTATAAACATTATGTAATCCTTTATTGTACATATTTAAGCTGATGACCTGAGGTCATGTACTGAGCCAAAAATAGTCCCCACTGAAGAAATACACTGTTAGTCTTTGTTAAGATGACCATTTTGCAGCTTAAGGGTCAACACAGGAGAGGACTTATGCCGATAACTGCCGATAAAATCACATAAAATCTTAACCATGATCGAAGAAAAGATATATAAAACAAAATAGAACAATATAATAGTTTAGCTAGCTAGGTGTTTAGATAGTTCTTTTTCAATGACACTTTGGCAGCTCTTCAGCAGCTTGCAGCTTAAAAAAACATTTGCAAAAAAAGACTCTCAAAACTCACAAAAAACAACGGGTAGAGGTTAATGTTTTGGGTGGAAATATAGGTTAACGGAAAAATAGAAATCAGTATTGAACCAGACCAGATTGCATGATTTTCTCAAGATTGACTTTGCCAATGTAACGGAACAGGCCAGCCATTTGGAATTAAAAAAAACAGTGACAATATTTTCTAAATTTGATCCTTCATCTACTCCAGCGACCCCCACATTTGCTCTAACACCAACACAGGCAAATTGGTCATTAGTCTTGTAGAGACACAGATATAGAGTCTCTAACAACCATTTCTAAATTCAGGAATATAAACACATCCAAGCCATTTCTCTGTTTTGGATACATATACGCTGTATGATTATACAGCACATAGGGGAAGTCTGTTATTTAGACCAAATCATATTAGACTGTGACGGTTACACTTATATTCCTCCTTTAATCTTAAAACAAAACGAGGAAACAAGGAAAAAAATACCTTCCTCTGAATGAGTCAGTAAAGAAAAGTCAAGTCAAACATTGATTAAAGAAGTTGCTGCTCTTCATTAATCAATTCACTCTTCAGTTATCAGATTCACTCTTCAGGCCTGCAGCCAGGGGCGCCACCAGGGATTTTGGGCCCCATGAAAAAAAATCTAGTTGGGCCCTTGTATAGGTTGCCCATGTCTCAAAGGGCCCCCTGTCAGTGCCGGGCCCTTGGAATCGTCCTAACCTTTCCCCCCCTGGCGGCACCCCTGCCTGCAGCAATCAAAGTTTGGTCTAATTGTGTGTGTGTGTGTGTGTGTGTGTGTGTGTGTGTGTGTGTGCAGAACTGACAGACTAGATGGTTTTCAGCTGAAATGATGACAATGCTGACTTTAAGAACAGTTCACTTGTTGCAAGCATTTGTAATACCAGCAGGATATAAAACAGCATTATGAGGGCAATGCAGCTGTATTTTCTATCTTAGTTAAGTGAACATCAGAATAAATGCTGCCAAAGTATGTTTCTGAACAACTGCAGATCATTTAAAGGTTTGCTTTTCTTGATGTTGCAACTTTATTTTTCTAAAGGTTTAATTTTCATTTTTTTCTTTTGTCAGAATGTTGTACTTATGCTCTGGTTAGATTTTTGCACAACAGACACTCGGTTAGGGTGAGAAAAGCATCATGGTTTGGCTTAAAGTATTGTCAGTCAGTTGCTGTACTTAATCTTGAAACTTCAAGCTTGCTTGGTATTAGTGTGTTGATCCTGTCCACTTCTGATACACTCACCATTTTTGGGAAATGCTCTTGTGAATCTGACGTGACCCTTAAAATGATGCACTTACTTCTTATTATTCCCTCAAAAAGGCTGGACCATCAGTATTTAGTCACTGGCTGTGAGTATACAGCTCCATCTGGCTGAGCTAGCTGAAGCAGACAAAAGTTGCGTTTGTGTCGATGGAAATTACTTCTGATGTACTGTGAGTAATATTTACAGCTCATCTTAACATTAGCCAATAAAGCATTGTTAAACCACACATGATTTGTTCCTGCTGTGCTTCTTCTATCAGATCTGACAGATGTGCCACCTCTATACCACAGAATTTCTGGAATACAGTAGCTTCAATACAATGCCCTGGTAGCTAAGCCACGTCATTTCCCTTCACTGAAATAACCACAAAGAGGGAGGGGGGAATGAGGGAGTGAAAGTGAGGGTAAAGGAGAGAAACTGACCCTCACCTGTTGTGTGTGTTCTCTTCATGTCTGTGACATACAGACAAAAGAACTGCAGTAAAATGATAACAGATAACCATAAAGTTATCGATCTATCTATTTGTCAAGATAGAAATAAGGGAGACTCGGATTCTCTAGATGACGCAACTCTGCAGCCATGTGTCACCACCTGTAGACAGTCGTATGGACATCATGCCAGCATTTTACTACAGTTTTAATGTGTGTATGTGTAGAATACGCCACAGACATGAAGAGAACATACACAACAGGTGACAGGCAGTTTCTTTCCTGTGCCATTTCTTTTTTTCCACTTTAAGTTTCTCTGGCTTGCTTTCTCGCTCATTCAGGAGGGATAAAGAAAAATCACTTCATCATATTAATTGTTAATTATCAAAGGCAAACGGATAGGGCAGGCAGGAGTTGCGCTGCAGCAAAAGAAGAAGCTTCTGAACGCTGCACCTGCATGCGCTGCTGTTGCCATGTTGATGCAGCAATTATTATACAAATTCGTTGTTTTTCTTTTTACAGCATTAACATAGTCAAATGAGTGTAACATTTTAAGGGACAGCAACAAAAAGAAAAAGAAAATACCAATGAAATGTAATATTAAAAAACACCAAAACAACAAAACAGACAGAAATGTTTTTCTATTGGCTGAAATATTTGAAGGTAGACAGTGATGTGAGAATCTGTGTTACAGTGGCAACCCACTCAGAGGGTCGGTAAACCCCTGTGAAGAAATAATTTCACTACAGTGATCAGCCACCTCTGCATCTGTGTCTCTCTAATAGAAGCCCTGCAAACAGCCCGTAGTTGACCGAGACCAGCTCTCATCATTAGTGGGTTTTTCCAGGACCTTTAT
>OZ023156.1:34892709-34950209 GCA_963678695.2 Diplodus puntazzo
AATGTTATTTTGTCAAACCCTTTGTCAAGTCACCCTTACTAAGTTGGAGAAAATACAGAAGAGAACAGTAAGGAAGGATCAGATTGATTTTTGCTGGCTTGATTTGAGCCAATGTCAGTGTTTCAAGGGAAACGAGAACAAACAACTTTTCAACAGTTTCAATAACAGTTTCAACCTTGAAAATATTAAACTTAGTTACTTTAACTTTCCTACCCTGACCATAAGCACCTCTCCACATCTGACGCTAGATAAAACTGCAGACAATGAATACTTCTGAATAAGTCTTCTTCGGAAAATACAGGAGAATTGATGTTCCTCAGTTTTCCTTTGGCTGATGAGAAAACACAGAAGCACCCACACGCTCTGAGAAACACACACACACACGCGCGCGCACACACACACACACACACACACACAGGACAGGAGCAGTAATCAAGTCTGGTATATCCAGGATGAATAGTTATCCAGGGACACACATTGAAAAAAAATGCAAAAATCTCTCCTATAAATCACCATCTCCAAACTCTGAAAATATTTGCCCCCTAAAATGGCACAGAGTGGACATTCAGCTATATATGCTCATTCTTTGCAGCATGCTCATAGTGCAACACTGCACTAACAGATGATTCGGCTTGACAAAGTGCAAAGCATGCTTAGAACTTGAGAACATTACTGTACCTAACTGTAATTTAAAAGTTTATACACACACAGCTGTATTTGTGCGTTTTACGGTCGAGCGGATGTAATGCCTAAAGAAAAGGCAACGTAAAGCACCAAAACTTACATACATAGCTTACACAACAGACATATAATTTAGGTGTGCCTTCTTTTAGATGACTAAAACACATCTTGCTGCTGGTTCTGTTTACAGCAGTACAATGCTCTGCTTCCTGCCGGCGCTACTCATATCCCGAAATAACACTTCAACACTTTGACAAACTACTGATAAGGCTTAGGGTTGCTTTTGTACATTATAGGTTAAGTTATAGGCTATGTACCATATTGATGTTTCATCAAAACATGTACATGAAATATGAATATGATATGACATGATCTTACTTTCATGTCTGTGAATGGTTATTCTTCAGTGTACTTTGTGGGGGCTGTTTGTTATTATTTGGACAACAGTGTAATTCAAACTGTGTTGCAATAGTGAGTGAAACATAAATCCCTCTCCTGTTTCAACATGACAGCAAGCTCCTGTGAACAAAGTGACCATCGATAAAGAAATTGTTTTTTCTCAGTTTGATGTGGAAGAACTTGACAGGTCTACACAGAGCAGTGACCTCACCCCATCCTAGACAATGCGGGTGAATTATAACAACGACTGCACGCCATCCCTATCACCCAACAACTTTGGCCAGTCACTGACTAACCGGAAACAAATTCAAGCAGTGAGGCTAATAACCAGAAACCAAAAGAATGGGGGATGTTATAGCTGCTTATTAATGCCCACAATTTTAGAAAAAGATGTTCAACAGACAAATGGTTGGAGTGATCCCATGTCCTATTGAGAAGGAGAGATTGTAAGTTGGTGATATCAGTTTATTTTTGCTTCCAAACAATTATAAACAAACTAATGGGACTGAACTTGAGGTGAATATAACTGACATCAGCATGTTGTACTTGTGCTGATGATGTGGGCAGGCTGTCTAAATGAAACGTGAAGAGTTTCAGGTGTGAAATTCACTTTAACAATGTCAAGGCTGCAGGCGCACACACATTCATACGTTCAGCAGCCCATTGTAATGACATTCCATTCCCTCACTATCTACCCAATACTCATTTCAAAAAGCTCCTACCACCCTGCTTCTCTGAAAGGAAAGAAAGGCGCAAGAGCGCTGTGTCCAATAAGTACAAAATGTTGTCCTTGCCTGTCTGCTCAATTTCCATGGCCTCTAAAGCCAACAACTCCACCAACTGTGACCAAGCAATCTTGTTAGTTTCCCCCACAACTTCTTTCTCTTTTGTGCCTAACAAGGAAACTGATCGTCCTTCCCTAAAACTGGTTTCCCTTCAAATAGCACACTGAAGGCAGGATTACTTCTTTTACAGAAACTGTATATGTTCTAAACCTACACTAGGTTTCTATCACATCTTAAAGGACAAATGTAGCTTTGGAGAAGAAAATTCAAAATGAGTATTTCAAAAGTCACAATATAAATGAGTTAATGATACAAACTCAGAAACATCATATTTTCCATAAGTGAATAAAACAAGCTGTCCTCAGGAGAATAACGTCCTATTGCTTTTGTCGATTTGAAGCTGGAAAGGTGACAGGGTCCACCACATCTAAGCAAAGTAAAACAGTATAAATTGTGTTGTCCTTTAAGGTCAGTCATGAAAATACGGAGCCCCTTAAGGGACATGGGGGGGAAAAAAATGATGGGTGAAACCACCATAATAGCATAGACTACGAGCTACAAGGACCAAAACCCTGATTTTTTACTAAAATAAGCCGTCCTCTGAGCCCGACGGACTACATTGATCTCTATGCGCAGCCGGCAGCCGGGCGAGTGCGCAGGGACCGTCTGAATATCGCAAGAAAAGAGTAAGATGCTGCAAACAAAAATCAAAACTTCCACAGTTATACAGTACAAACACTCCAAAATCACTTCACACATCAAGGGTCTCCTCATGGTCATTCTACAGCCGTTGCCTTTTCATAATTTTGGTGAATTCTTTTATTGCGATTAATCATAAATTTCTACCAATATTAATCGATAACTCCACTGTTATACAGTACAGAGTCTCCAAAATCACTACACACACCAAGAGTCTCCTCATGGTCCTACTACAACAGCTGCTTTGTGCAATGCAAACTGAACAAACCCAAAAGCATGACACCAGAGACAGGCTAGTAGATGTTGCAGGAAACTATTTAATTTAACAGAAAGAGTGAGAGTGAGAGTGAGTGACACTAAGATTAGTGTCAGACAAGAAACTTAAATTCAAGATCAGAAGAGCTTGGTCAGATCAAGCAACAAGCAAAACTGTCAGTGGAAATAAAAACGTAGAACTGTAGAACATTTAGAATTATAGCTGCTGTGCAGCGATGGGTCGGGTCCGGGCTATATTTGGCAAATTTAGGCAATTCTGAGCAACAAACAGGAGAATAGGAAGACAAAACAGTTGACAACAATGTTCATTTTGGACCACTTGAGGCTTGAACTCAAAACTTCTGAAACCAAAGACTGTCATCTATCACTCTGAGCTAATTGGCAAGGGGCAATACAACAGTGGCTTCACAAATTGAGTAAGCCATTCACTGTTGTGCAGGCAGATTTGAAACCACTGTACAAAATTCAGTTATCAAGACAAAAATCTGAAAATACACATATTGCAGCATGGAGATGTTGGTAATTTGTTTTTAAAAATGATTGATTTGCTCCATAAGTGAATAACTGATGTTTAAAAATGCTGCTTGCATTGACTGCAATTATTCACATGAGAGCAGAATTCAAAATCTTCTCAAAAAATCAGTTTTTTAGGTAAAATTCTGATATTTGTCAAACTTCATCTACCATGACTCTAAAAAATGTTCAATTTTTTCATGAACATTTAAGATTTATTCATCAATTTGCTGGTATATGTTTACAGGAGTGTTCATAGTCAAACATTTTCATGCACTGTAGGCAAAAATTGTGGGAGGAGATAGGTTTTTATAAGTTTTACAGTTTAAAAAAAAAGTGATGGACTTCATAATTTTTAATAGGTTTAAATGTACAAAAGTGTCTTTAGTATTGGGGCTACAGTTTGATGAAAGTGTGAAGTTCTAGCAGGTTGATTTGTTATGAATTTTCAATGTTTTGAACTTTAGATGCTTGCTGTAGCGCCACCATCAGGACTGTTGGCTTGGGTTTACAGCTGAGGTAATCTGGCATGAGACTGGACCTTTATGCAAAATTTGGTTAGCTTTCACCCATGGTCCAGTCCAAGCTATTTGTTTTTATTTCATTTAGAGGCTTGCTGTGATGCCACCATCAGGACAATTATCTTGTGTTTCATGTTAAGGACATCTGACATTTTGATCTGTCATCATCATCATCATCATCATAATCATCCTTGCTGGGTCTCGAACCCACAACCAAGAACCAGCTCCCAACTCTCTGAGCTAATTGGCTGGAAGGGAGACCTGCTGTGTAGCTTAATTTGTCGGCTCAGGGAGTCACTGTCCGGGCAGCTGTTGTCAAGGCAGATTTCAAAAATGGTCAAAATGTCAGAAATTCTGTTGCCTGAACAAAAATCTGATAATACATAAATTGCATCTTGATAGCATGGAAATGTTGGTGATTTGTTTTTAACTCTAAGTGTTTTGCTTCATAAGAGAAAATCTGATGTTTAAAAATGCCACTCTTACATTGACCCCAGTTGTTCCCATGAGAGCAGAATTCAAAATGTTCTCAAAAATTCAGTTTTTGAGATAAAATTCTGATATTTGCCAAACTTCATCAACCATGACTCCAAAATATTCTCAGTTTTTTCAGGAAATTTGAAAATGTATTTAGCAAGAATTTGATAGTATATGTTTACAGTACTGTTAACAGTCAAACATTTTGATGCACTGTAGGCTTAAGGAGGACAGTCTGAAGATGCTCTCTAGCAAGTTTGGTGACAATTGAGCAAAAATTGTGGGAGGTTTTATAAGTTTTACAGGTTTTGAAAAAAAACTGAGTGATGGACTTAATAATTTGTAATGAGTTTGAGTAGACTAAAGTTTCAGCAGTATTGGGGCTACAGTTTGGTGAAAGTTTCAAAACCGTAGCATGTACTGTTGATTTTGTAGTTATTTTTAAAGTTTTTAAATTTGAACGCTTATTCTGCACCCCCCCTGGGGCCGGACATTTCTGTAAAGTCTGGTGAGTTTTCACCCATGGGAAGTATGACTTCCTCGGAAGAAAGAAAGAAGAAAGAAAGACATAATTCCTAGGAATACAATAGGGTCCTTGGCAGCTTAGCTGCCCGGACCCTAACTATCGTTAAGCCTCTCAACTAGGTCTAAAACTTAGGAATACACAATTTTTCAAGTGATCTCTTCAAACAGCCACTCATCAAGGCCTTGCTGCAATCAGACACTCACAGTGGCTCACTCCTGCACACACAGACCTCAGAAGAAACAGCACTCGGGTCCACACAGCTTCTTTGTACAGGGGGGCAGGGGTGTTGTTATTGTTGTCAGGGGAAAACACACACACAAGGTACATTTGTTTATGACCTGACATGTTTGGATATGACATCAGAGCACAAACACCCCCCAAAGACACACACACACACACACACACACACACACACACACACACACACACACACACACACACACACACAGAAAAGGGATAAATTAATGCTTCAACAGCATTCTAATCGAATTACCACAATTAATAATCAATAGATGTATTATTTAAAAAAAAATACTTGTATAACCATAGAGACCACCTGACCCTCATAAGAGGACGTTAGGATGTGTCTTGGACATGTAGCCTGTCGGTTTTGTTATTTTCATTTCTGTCTAATCTTTCTCTCTCTAACATTCGCTCCTAATAATAATAATAACAATAACAACAACAACAACAACAATAATAATAATAATAATAATAATAATAATAATAATAAGATTAATATAAACATATGTTATCCGATGAGAAATTAAAACACACCTGTTTTGTCAAAATTAGCATTTGGATCATGGAGATATATATTTTTCTGAAACAGCTGTTGTAGTAGGACCATGAGGAGACTCTTGGTGTGTGTAGTGATTTTGGAGTCATTGTACTGTATAACAGTGGAGTTATTGATTAATATTGGTAGATATTAATGATTTATACCAATAAAATAATTCACCAAAATTATGAAAAGGCACATTTTTTTCAAAACAGTGGCTGTGGTTACTACAGTACCCTCTGTACTGTATAACAGTGGAGTTATTGATTTTTGTTTGCAGCATCTTACTCTTGTCTTGCAATTTGCAGACGGTCCCTGCGCATTCGCCTAGCTCCTTGTAGCTCGTAGCCAGTGTTGTGGGTAACGTGTTACAAAGTAGCGCGTTAGAGTACTCTAATTACTTTTTTTGTGTAACGTAACACGTTAGTTTTGTGCGTCAAGCAATCAGTAACTTCGTTATTTTTTTAAAAAAGTAATCCGTTATTTTAAGAATTTCTCCGGATAAGGAAAGGAAAATCCCGACTGCAGCCTGCTTTTTGTCAGACAGTACTGTGCCACCTGCGGATGTGTCAGCGGAGGCGCAGCGCTGTGATGCGTCTGTGCCCTGCTGCTGACCTACGTTACCTGTGTGTGTGTGTGTGTGTGTTTTCGAACCCCTGGCAAGATGGCAGAGAGGACAGCTGACTGATGTTATTCATCATTGTCACGACTTCTCGGTGCATTTAAAGGAGGCTGTGTGTGTGTCAGTTAAGTTGCAGCATGTGCGAGGCTGCAAACGGCTTTTAATGTTTGGTAACGCATGAGTACTCTAATGCGTTACTTTTGTTCATAGGTAACGCTGTAACGTAACTGATTACTTTGAATTGATAGTAACGTTGTAACCTAATTAACTACTTTCCAAAGTAACTATACCCAACACTGCTCGTAGTCTATGCTATTATGGTGGGACAGAGGCATCATTTGTTTTTGAAAAAACATTTCATTTCAGATTTATTGGTCTCGGAAGTTCAAATCTGTGGATATCTTTCCAACTTCACCGAACGACCAGCAAAGTGTTACAGCTTTTGCAGGATCTCGCAAAGGTTTCGCGAGATCCCGCAAAAATCTTTGCGAAATCTCGCCGCAGGTTTTAAACAGCCTGACAGTGACAAGTCAGACGGGGCAACATGCATAACGAAAGAAGTGGTGTTTCCGTAGCCTAAGATATGCAGCCTTTTGCTGTGGTGGAGGATGTGGGATCAAAACTCGAGCCACGATTTAAATTAAAATCCCCTCCCGCAAACACTAAAGCAACACGGTAATTCCTGCACTTTATGAAGAGACCCGACGAGGAATTGTCAGAGTTGCCTGACAGCCTATGTAGCGCTTACTAGTGATGGATGGACCTGCAGGGCTACTGAAAGTTTCCTGACTGTGACTGCCCATTACATTACATTAGTGACAGTGAAAAACTATTTGTTCTTAGCATTTGTTAAAGATAATTTTCTTTGCCAAATAAATCAAAAGCATTTTGGCACTAGCAATGTCTCCTCTCTTGCAGTGCCAGAATCTATCTACTTTTAACCTAAGACTGTCACAATGATGTATCAAATGTCAGACTGCCTCACTCTTTCAGTTTTAACCTGACTATACAAGACATAATTGATTTTCCTAACGATCAGAACCGAACCGAAAACCGTGACCACAAAACCGTGATATGAACCGAACCGTGGATTTTGTGAACCGTTCCACCCCTAGTATCTAACTGTTAAAGAGTGGAATTGATGAATGTATGCTGATTGTTGTGAGCCACTTTATTTGGATCATTTAATTTATACATAGTAACAGAATTCATATTTCGGAGCACAGCTCATAAATCACTTCATGTACAGATTTTCTCTGAAATCAAGTGGTTTCATTTTCAGTTTAATGGCAGTTTAAGTCTTGCTTTTCATGGGATTCTGAAATTATTTTTCTGAAGCAGATGAACTGCAGCACACAGACAAAGAACCTCCCTGCTGAAACCAACAGCATTGTTTTTGCATAACTCATTATCGACCACTAAGATGCCCTCCAGTCCTGCACACAACAACACATTAGGCAGCACTAAAGAGTCTTATTTCTTTTTGATTTTTTTTTTTTTGGTATTCCTATTTATGAAAAGAGACGTTTAATTTGGTGTATGTATTATGCATGGTGTTATGAATTCATGTTGACTGCCTGTTTGTATGACTCCAGTTTTCCTTTGGGCCGCTGCAAGTTGTGTTGCACATTTTGTCATGCTGTGAGCCACAAAAGAGCATTTATCTGCCCTAAACCTCTCTCGGATGACTTGGACAAACATAAATGCACCCAGACTAAAACATGAAAGTCTGTGTACCCGCTCTGGCTATGTTATTAATGAACACAGCCCAGACTGCATTCACAATTGTCACTGTGAAATGAACAGTGATTGGTTTGGTTTTTATTATGTTTCTGTATGTGAACGTAAAATTTTAATGAAATGATTTTAAATGCATTGCTATTCACTGACATGTTAATTTTATACCTGAAATGTTTTAAAAATCTTAAAAATAAGGCAAAGCTGGCTAGTATAAGCGCTTCTCCAACTAGAAATCATTTTTTTTCTTTTTTTTAATCTTCTACCCAGAAACTAAAGAATTGTGCATGGACTCCCCCTTCCTTTTTATTTCCTTTTTTAATTATGTTGAATTTGTAATGATAGATCACCAAGACATCTTTTTGTTTTTGGCTTTTTTACATTTAAATGTGCAATATACTGTAAATATAACTTAAAGTATGCATGGCGGATCACAAATAGAATGTGAATGATTATCTGCTGTCCCATAGGTGATATCTATCCCACTATATCTATGAGCTAGCTTTAAATATGATCACATACTGAATGCAGGGTGTACTATAGTATGCTATCGCTGTGATTCATGCACACTAAATTCAAAATTGCAATTCCTGTCTCCTGCCCCTCATCCCTCCTACTGCCATCTCCGAAATCATTAGGGATCTCTCCTGGCGATCATTAACAGTCCTATCAAATTCCCCGGCAGAATGGCCTTTAATTGTTGAAATACACTATCTAGCTCTTTACCAAGGTGCTGTATGCAGAAACTGACACAGCCAACAGAAGCTGCTGTTCATCATCTGTTTGGACTTGAAACTTTGTTGCTCATTGTTTCACTGCTTTTTAATAGCGGTATTACTGTATAAATGGCAAATTTGGTCTGACTGTTGGTCAGTCCACCACTTTTGTCCAGACTTTTGAACAGACCAGACAGTCATCGTTCCTTTACAATGGATAATGATGTCTTCACTGTCCCCTGACCATTTGTTCCATGACTACCACAGGCGTGATAACTAATGGATGGATTACAGACATTCATTTTTCTTACAGAATGAAGTCTGATAACTTTGGTCACAGCCACAAAATCAGTGCAAGATTTAATCTAAGTTTTAGTTTATGTCAGCACACTAATGCCACTTTCATCAGCTTCAGTTGTACATTGTGTTTGGTAAAGTTTAGCAAATGTTAATTTGTTTCAACTTAATTTCTGTGGCACACAACAACATGAGTTGACAGAAACACTTACAAAAACAGTCCACGAAACTAAGGTCAAAAGAGCAGACAATAAAGTAGTGCATATGTCCAAGTTGACAAAGACATAATCAATGAGTTATGAACAAACCCATAAAACAGCCACTAGTATTAAGTATGATCAAAACCAAAGAAAAGAGCTGTGTTTGGGTTGTCTGTGGCTCTGTAGGGAGAGCGTTCATCCACTCATTAGAAGATTTGAGGTTCTACACCAGACATCTGCAGTCTACATGTCGAAGAGTCCTTTGGCAGGATACCGAACCCTGCGGCTCCTCCATTGATGTGTGAGTGTGTAATGCCTGATGAGCAGGTGATACATGTGAATGAATAAATGCTGACTTATGCTGTGAAGAGCTTTGAGTAGTTAGAAAGATTAGAAAAGAGCTATGTAATTTAAGAGGCCACAGCTGAATTTGTGGAGCACATTGTTCCACAGACTGCAGGCTGCAACTAAGAAAGCCCTTTCACCCCTGACTATAGAATGATTAAACTTTTTTGTTGTTATGTTTAGATAATGACAGCATTTGGTTAAGGTTTGGGAAAGATTATGGTCTGTATTACGAGAGAGAAAGTCAACCAAGACAGAAAAATAAGATTTAAAGTTGGAGTCTGTAACATTTTTTTTTTTATGTTTGCTAAAATTGTCACTATAACCTGACAGTTAAAATAAGATACAGGTTAGCTGTGTAAAAAGCCACTGTCTGTGGCTCCACCCAGTGGCTGTAATTTGATTTGCAAGAATTCAACGCTCCTAAATCAACATAACCAATCAGAGACAAGGGGAGTGTCTGAGAAGTGTCCATCACTCTCGTGCATACGCTGCTGGCAGCCCCCCTCTCAAGAGCAGTGACTACCAGTGTTGCCAACTCTTTTCCAATGAAAGTAGCTAGCACTAACTCCAAAAGTCGCTACAAGTCGCCAGGTGATGTCATGCGCTCATTTACATATTGATGATGTAATCATGTACTCATTTGCATAATGCTTACTGGTTGTGTCTGTTGTAGTGATGGGGATATTATTTTAAACTATATATACAAAAGGTTGATAGAGAAATCTTTACCAAATCATCAGAAACTCACTACAGTGACAAATATATTTGAAGTGAAAACAGTAAAGGGAGGGAGAAGATTAAATGAACTATGTACATTTTTACAAGATAGAGGAACATCCTAACATGGAGAAAGTGGTATCGGTTTGGAATAAACGTGTCAGGTTTAATGTGATCTAGACTCAGCAGCTCAAGGTTATCACCGGTAAAGTACCAGTGGAACCGCGGAAGACTAAGAAGTCAGAGAAGCAACAGATCAAAACAGAGTAAATGGCAGCTATCCGGTCTCAAATCCACAGAGCGAGCGGCCGCGGCGTCCTCTCCTGCCCGCCCCAGCCAGCCCCCCACACACACCGGCCTGTCGCCTGCGCAGGCACGTGAGGGGGTACGGGAGAGAGCGCGGCGCTGCTGCAGAGGCGCCGTGGACTGCAATGACTCTGAGCAGCATGTGAATTACAATATATTTCTCACCTTTCATCTGATGATCTGAATAAGTCACTAAATTTGTTGCTAGTTGCTTTTTAGAAATAAAGTCGCTAAGAGGGTCTGAAAAGTGGCTAAATCTAGCGAGAAAGTTGCCAAGTTGGCAACACTGGTGCCTACTGGGCAGTGCCCCTCCCCCGCGCAGTGCCTGTTCTTACCTCGTCAGATAGGTACAAGCCCAAACTCAAACTGTGAACAATGGCGGAGAGGCAACAGAGCAGTAAAATGCCCCACCATTGCCCACATAAAAGAGAAGAAATAAGAAGACTGACAAAGAAAAGCAGTGTAAAAACAAAGAATTGGACCGAGCCAGAGAAAAAACAAGGATAAATATCGGAGCTCCATTTCAGGGGTGGCGGGAGCTGCAGGATTTGTAAGGACTGAAGAGTGACACAGAGTTGGCTGCTTTTCTGCTGGACAAGTGAGGACCCCTGCTTGATATTCATTCTATGTTTTAACCACAGGGCTGGTGACGGCAGTTACAGTTCCATTCCGTTCCGTTTTCTTGTCCGCTTATCCGTGAGGGTCGCGGGATGTTGCCGCTTTTTCCCCCTAAGGGGTTGCGGGGCTTACTGGGGCCAAATCCAGTTTACACAATGGGTGTAGGCCAGGGTACACCCTGAACGAGTCGCCAGCTCATTGCAGGACCCGGCAGTTACAGTAATACTGGCAATAGTGCATATCACTGTATGATGTTGCAGTCAAGCTACGTAGCTTGTTGCTAAATCTAGCTTGTTAGATTGTATGCTAACTCCAGTGTTTATCTTTGTCTTTATGGCCACTGGTTAACAAAAGTGTCTTTCAAGTGACCAGGCAGTTATAACATTAGTTTGTGTTCAGGACGCTCTGAAGTGGTTGAATTGGTTTAGAGAAATAATGTTACTCATGCTTCAGAAAGGCAGCATGGCAAAAATGTTGCACCAGGTAATGATTAGCTGGTAACTCCGTCTACTGCGATGTGACGAATATTGTTTGTTACTCAGGATATCTACAGTGATCTGCATGAGGCACTCGTCATTGTAATTAAGTTGTGTTGATCAGAAATAGAACAATCAAGGCTTATCTTGTTGTTGTTATTTTGAATGCCAATGCCCTACCGAGCAGCAGAGAGGAAGAAGGAGGGACGAGCTGTATCATTCAAATATTCCTCTTGTTTTCTCGTAACTCCAGACAGCTGCTTTAAATGTAATTAGAAGAATTTTCTAACCTCAATAAAGTGCTTTTGTTGCTTGAAATTTACCAGCAACTGGTTTGGTTGTGAACCCTGGGATGTGGTCGGACAGTCCCGCACTTTGACGTAAAACGATGTTAAAACAATTTAGTAATTCCAATGTGTAATTTATAGGGGACAGGGTTGGAGTGTTTCTTTCTTTTTTCTGCCAGTTGAATCTGTTTCGTCACATCAACAACAACATCTTTTTGACAACTGTCATAAATCAATCATCCGTGTTCAAAACAATTTATACATTTAAATACTGATTATTTCTACATAAACAGAAACAATATTTTTTGTGACATGACCTGAAGTCAACAGCTCTCCATTCATGTCAAGTTACTGCCCCAGTCACTGCTCTGTGGCCCTGCACATTGAACTGTAAGTTAGAGCCGATTAATGATGCACACATGCACGCAGATCCCTTAAGTGGCTGTCTGCACAAAGGTTGGTGCTGGAAACAAAGAGGAAACATTAGAAGGGTGATAATTACTACACAGAGCAAGATGAAAAGAGGGGCAGAGCAGATGTGGAAGAGGGCAGCTGAGGAGAGAGACAGGAGGGATGTGGAAATGAAAGAAAATGGTGTCAATAGAAAAGAGGGAAGCATGAGTCTGGGCTTGTTAGAGTTGTTCTGTGTGTTGAACAGACTGCCAGTGGTTTTGGATCATCAGCGCAGAAAACAGTGAAGGAAATGAGTCCCGGCCATCAGCCAAATGGTGCTACTGTGCTTGGCTGTTTGCCACCACAGCAGTGAGTCACAAATTGCCTTGAAATAATTTCTCTCTAAATCCAATTTGTCACCTCAAGTCAAATTTGGCATCCAAGCTGATTTATTAGACCACTATTAACATGGATATAATATAGATGGACGAGGAACATCAAACAGAAAAAAATGATGTTAAGGTAACCATGTTGTATTAATATCATTCTTAGGCCGTGGAGTTGAATTTCTCAGCTCCTGTACCATGGACTGTGCCCTGCCAAAGTGTCAAGAGACTACAGAATGAAGTGTCAGCTAAATCATTTCAAGTTATGAAAGGAAAAAAATCCCTGTGGACACTTTTATTCTACTAGATCTCATCAATCTGTGAGCTTTCAGACCCTTATTTTCTGATAAGAGTTTGGAGATTTAACTTGTTCTGAAATTACTACCATGGCCCACTTTCTCTGAGCCAGCCTTGTCTAATTCTACTTCTCATAATTTCGAAGAATGACTTTCAACTGTCTCCACAGAGGAGAGAGGCTTTAACTTGTTGCATTCAGCTGTGTGGCTGGATAGAGCTTAATGAAAGCAATAGCAGTGACAGTTACTCAAGTTGAGATAACGTTGGTGTTGTACCCTGTACTCCTGAGGGATTTGTGTCTCTTCCTCTAAGATGACTTTACTTTTGCCACTAAGCTGTAGGACTTGTGCTTACTGTTGTACACACAGAACACTTTATGCTGTATGTGCTAAGAGTAGCTCTATCTTAGCCTGAGCACAGCAAACATAGATGTTGCAGCATAAATGCAAAGTGAATCACCTACATGTACATGTACGTGTATAACAAATGTCTACCGGGCTCTATCCATCTAATGTAACTATATTTTTCCATGTACAAAAAATAGAAAATAGAATTTGATTACATTGGAAAGTAAAATGAGGGAATGATGGAAATGTTTCTGAATTTAAAATCTCTTTAATATTACATTAACATCCTCTGTAACAGGTAGCTAATAACGAGTTTGATATAGAAATCATGTCTGAACTTAACGTTAACAACTGATCCTCATAAGAAAAATGACAGTCACTGTGAAAGAGGCTTATTACGACCTATATTCGTGTGTTTTGCTTGGTGCAACAGCCATATTAATTACTATGGCAGCAGAGAAAGCAGCATGAATGCTGAAAGGCCAATTTAGCCGGTAATGTCTCAGAATTTTGGGCAAAATAAACAACTAATGGACATACTGTATGTACTAAACAGCCATATATAGTGTACATTTAGACAGCAAGCAGTATAATCAGGTGGTGAAGAACATTTTGTCCATTCCACCTTTTCATGCCCCAATAGTGTGGCCCCAGTGGGTCTTTACTGACCAGTCGTGACATGCACACCGAAGCACTGCCTGTGTTCCACCTTCCCTGGTACAGACCTCCAAGGCTGACTCCCAATCTGAAGTGCTCGTTCCGCATTATGTTCGATTTCACCACAAGCGAATCTGGCATGAAAGTACACTTGTAATCTATCAGAAATAATGTCGGTGCTGTGTGTTTTTTATGCATTTATTCCTCAGTGGTGACCCGGCACAGACAGCAGAGAAACCCCTCCCCACAGATGATCCTAGAGGTGTATGATCCTTTAATTCATTGTTGCAGAAGAAGCAACATCCTGCTTATCCAGGAGCAAATAAAAGCTATTGTTGATACATTTCTGAGGTTATTTTAAAGATCAGCTTCATGTTTGATTAAAAAAGAGTAAAGGAGGAGCAGAACTGACCAACGCAAAGAATTGTCATCCCACGGAAGTCTCTGGGGCAAATGCCGAGCAGAGCTCCTCGACTTGAAGAGTCAACTGTAGAGTTGAAAACTATTTTAATTTCTATGTGAGTCCAAAAGCTGCAAGTTAAAAGTAACATATAGAATCCTGTGTCCATGTGTGTTTTTTCAGGCAGAAATCACTGGCACTGCTCTGAAAAACAACACATAACTTAACACTCAGTGAATCTCTTAAACCTGCAGTCTGGAGTTAGGAGAAAAAAGTGGACTCTGAAATGACGCTCCAATATTTATCCCTATTTTCTTTCTGGCTCATTTTTAATGAGTTCTTTGTTTTTACATTGCTTTTCTTTGACAGTCTTCTTTTTCTTCTCATTGACATGGCCAATGGTGGGACATTTTACTGCTCTGTTGTTGTTGTCTGTTCTCCACCATTTTTTACAGTTTGAGCTTGAATGTATCTTACCAGGTGAGAGCAGACACTGCTCCTGTGCGGGGGAGGGGCACTGCCCAGCATGTGGATTTTTATACAGCTGACCTGTATCTTATTCTACTGTCAGATCATAATGACAATTTTAGCCAATATAACAAAAAACAATAGTTACAGACTACAGCTTTAACAGCAGTCGCAAAACCAAACTTTTGCATCATTTGGCATATTTCCTACATTTTGGACATAATGGCCCTCATTTATCAATCTTGCGTGAAAACAGGTGCAGATCTGTGCGCAGAATTGGTCTTACGACAGGACACACGTGTGAATTATGAAACATTCGTATCTGACCAATTCCAGTGTACGAATGATCGGGTCTTGATAAATGCAGCGGCTGAATTCGATCGTCATTAACATGTTACGCCCTTAAATATTCCTGGTTCGGCGGCCTCGCCCACTGAGGTCAAACATTGAGAGAAGAAACACTGGTAAGAAGAGAAACTTTTCCAAGACGGAGATCGGCATCCCGGCAGAGCTGGCACATCAAAGGCTCCATTCACTAATGCAATGTTGTGCAAAACTGAACAGGCCAAAATAATATGGCACACTTTCTCTGGGGTATACAGCAGAGCTCCCCCTGCTGGTCCGAGACGGAGCCACCTGCCCTTCAGCACCCCGAAGCAGCTCCACTGTGACCCGTGTGTGTGTGTGCGCACTATTGAATCTGCGTTCCTGCTCCTGCAGGTTTGGCAGCGGGGTTATTAGGTATTCCGTTAGTTAGTTGTCATGTAAGGCTATTTACATATTTTATTTTACAAAAAAGTGGTATCAGTAAAAACGTAAAAAATAATCCACTTTGATCTGTTCTCAATATGTGACTGCTTATGCTTAATGACAGCTGAGGTTTGTTTAATAATTATTTTCAGTCTCAGCCAGATTTCGCTGTGCTGCACCCCAAATCCACAAACTCAGATTTGCGTACACAAGCTCAGACCTGACGTGAGATCTGATCGTAGCTTCCGCTCACGTCCAAATTGATAAATGCCGAAGTTTGCGTGGAAATGGTCGTACACATGGTTTTCTGCCGTACGTTCGTTTGATAAATGAGGGCCAATGTCTTTTAAATCAGTTCTTAAAACCCACTTTTATGTGAAGTCATCCTTTTTTGACAAAATCTTATTCTGTACATCTTCCATCTGTTATACTTTATCTGTGTTCATTCTGTTTGTGCTGTCTTTTTCCTTTTCTCTTACTGCCCTTATTTGTTATCTTTCATCTATTTATTGTTCTTTATCACTCTTACTGCTCATAATGTTTTTGTCTGTTCTTAATTTCTTTGATGGCGTCATCTTGTAATAATCTTATTATTGTTATTCTTAGATGTATTTCTATTTTTGCATTTATTTTAAATCAAATTCTGTCTCTTACTTTTCTGTGATTTTGCTTGATTTATCACTTTTATCCCCTCCATTTGTAATGACACATATTGACTTTTTGTGTTTTTACATTCTAGATTTAACTCACCTTAGAGTAGACTTCCTTGTGTTTGGCATGACTGTTGATCGTTTATCCTGTAATGCTGTCTTCCTGAGTTTCCTGCTTTTGCTTGAATGACTCAAAGCACTTTGTAAACTCTGTTTTTAAAGCTGCTATATAAATAAAGTTTATTATTATTAGATTGTTTTCATCTGCCTGATAACACAATGCCAGCAAAAAGCAAGCATGCCATAAACCCTGTTCGTAATAAACAAACACAGGATTTTGATGGATCCTCTTCATGTCCATAGTGAAACCAAATGTTGATGGAGAGTTATTTTAATTTACTAACATAATTAAGTTACATCACATGTGTTAACTTATGTAACATATGAAAAGTATAACTCTGTGATTTTAATCCAAACCACAATGTTTTCCTAAACCTAACCTAACCCCGAGTCTGATTATCATGTTCTGTAGTTTAGGTGAATAAATGTTAATGAGAAGACAAAGATCTTCATTGGTTGATTTTTTTTTTCCTCTTAACAAATTGAATAAACAAACTGACCTTAAAGGACAACACAATATCTTACTGTGTGACCCTGCCACCTTTCTAGCTTCCAGCAGTGTTCTGGGACCTTATTTTCTTCTGAGAACAGCTTGTTTATTCATTTATATGGAGTTATATCATTACCTCATGAATATAGTGTATATTCAAATTCTCAGTTTGAATTTCTTCTCCAAAACTACACAGTGCATTGGAAAAGCAGCATGTGCTTGTTATTACAACATCTCATCAATTTGGCCGAATGGACATGGGATGTGTGGTTGCTCGTCTTTGAACTTTATGAACCACATTCGCTGAATACCAATGAAGCTAGCTGTAGATTGCTTTTCTTTTTGAAATGAAATAGATTTTTTTTTTTTTAAACGGAGTTGGATGGAAGTTGGTTGGCCTTGTCCATTGGATGAAGCAGAGTGTGGATCTAGTGCTGTTCTTTTACATTACAATGTCAGGCCGGAGGGCTCATGTCTGCAGCTAATCACATCCACAAGAAATAGTCACATAACAGCCAGATAGAGAAGGTAGCGGAGCGTGTGTACACATACACACATGCACGCATGCACACACACACACACACACACACACACACACACACACACACACACACACACACACACACACACACACACACACACCAAAGCTTTACGGTATCAGTGATTCAGTCATTCCGAGTGTGATATCGTAGACCCTAGGTATTGCCTGAAGCTTTCTCTCTTGCTCCCAGTCTTGCTGCATAGAAGTAACAAGCAGCAGTGGCTGACCAAGTGTGTGTGTGTGTGTGTGTGTGTGTGTGTGTGTGTGTGTGTGTGTGAAGGTAGTTTCATTCAGAAGAGATTGCCAATGTTTTTCCATTGGGTGCTTGTGCACACATTCATTACCTGTTCTGATGGAGCGGCTACACACAAGCCAAAGACACACATACACACACAGTCAGCTACATGCAGTTGTTCACTGAAATAGGGTCAAAGATACACATGTTAATACACACACACATACAAGCATGCCCTCACATCGAAATAACTGACACACACTTACATATAAGTACACACACTCAGGCAGACATAAAATGACCTGTAGCAATTTCTCGGTTCTCCCTGCCTCTCAAACCAATCTGCTTTCCTCTTACACTTAACAGTGACTCTCTCTCTCTCTCTCTCTCTCTCTCTCTCTCTCTCTCTCTCTCTCTCTCTAGTCAGTGTAGTGTGAAATGAGGAAACATGACAGCTGAGACTGACAAGGCTCTCCTCACCACACAAACACTTGCAATAGCATACATCACATACAGTAAACTGTATACAGGTACAGCAACACTCACTAGATTAGTGATTCAAACTTAAAATTCAATACACTGACAGGGAAAACAAGAGTAAATATTGCCAGGGAAATGAGGACAGAATCTTTTAAGCTGAACTCGCAACATTACTCTCAGACTGGTAAGTAACACCTAATGTTTGCTGTTTACCGAAACACATTTTCAGTTTAACTGTTGGTTATGACAACCAGTGTTGGGGCTCGTTACTCAAAAAAGTAATATATTACACATTACACATTACTCTCAAAAATAGTAATGCCTTACATTACATGATTACTGCCTGGAGAAAGTAATTAGTTACATTACTTGTTACATTACTCGTTACATTCTTTCTTGGCGTCTCATCCATGTTAGTCCACGGTTCCTTAGCAACAAGATTTGTGTGTGCGTGCTGTCTCTGTAGGTGCTTCGTTAAGTTTGAGGTAGTGTTAGCAGCGGTGAGGAGAGGTTTCCAACACGGGCAAAGTGCACCTTACAGTCAAGTTATTTTCCTTACGTTCAACAAATTCAAAGTAATGTTTGTATCTGTAACCCTCCTGCTGCCCCAGCCAGCGCCCCCATACACACACCGGCCTGTCGCCTGCGCAGCCGCGCGGGAGGGGAGAGAGTCCAGCACTGCTGCAGAGGAGCCGTGGTCTGCGATTACTATGAGCAGCATGTAAATTACAATATAATATATTTCTCGCCTTTCCCCCGATGATCTGAATAAGTCGCCAGATTTTTCGCTCGTAGCTTTTTAGAAATGAAGTCGCTAAGAGTGTCTGAAAAGTCGCCAAATCTAGCGAGAAAGTCGTCAGATCGGCGGCCGCCCCCCCAGCCCGCCGTGTGTGATACGTGCGATCATGATGTTAAAATTGATTAACCTAGCAATGTAACGTAAGTAACGAGCTTGGCGAACTGTAATGTGATTACTACATTCAGAACAGTAATGCCTTACACTACTCGTTACTGAAAAAAGTAATGTGATTACAGTAACGCGTTACTTTGTAACACCCAACACTGATGACAACACAATATTTAACAGAACTGACACAAAACTGAGCAAAGTCAGCTATAATATAAATTATACACAAACGCCACATGTGAAAGGCATAGAATAGCAGTACGATTTTGACCGGCTCTTTAGTAAATTGTGAACAAGGAACACCTCAGCTTTTACCCTCATGGAGAAACAACCAGGGCCTGCAGAGCTGGAAAATCCTGCTGCATCAAGCATTGGGCAGAGTGACAGTGGCAAGTAAGTCTAAAGTGGCTGAAGATCTCACTTATTGTACTTTGTAAACCATGTGCCCTATGAAAACCATGTGACTGTCTGATGAACACATTTTTCCTCTGTAGTCCATGTTTCCACTATGTGATATCCTATGTTTTATCCTCAACTGTTTCTGACTTTTTTTCCTGAAACAAAGCAGATGGCGCTGTGATGTACAGTGTGTACACACGCACAACTGGTCAACCTATACAAGTAATTGTGTGCAGCATGTACGTGAGTGTGTGAGTGTGTGTGTGTACATAGTTAATAGGTGTTAATAAGTGCACAGCCTTTGAAGAACAAATGAATATATAAGTGTGGGAAAACAGAACACACTCAACTTCATGCAACTAAACAGTAATGCAATGTAGTGAAGGGCAGTTGGAACAGACATCATTTGCGTTTCTGTTGACTTTAGTCCTTCATAATCTAACTCACTGGATTACCTGTGAGTGAAATGTGACATGAATAACAGCTGATCAGCAATCGTGTCAAAAAGACCAAGGAGACTGAGGTAATGTGATGAATTGTATTGCAGTTACTGTTAGAGCAGAGTGTTATGAGCTTACTTTTCTACCTGTTGGAAAAAACTTTTCAGGTGTTTGGGGAATAAACCACAAAAAAAAGAGAGAGAAATACACTTTTTATATTAACTGTGGTGCACAAAGTATCCACTGTCTGCCTCCAGAATCCTGTACTAGTGCTGTACTAGAGTACACTTTAGAGGTACTTTACTTGAGTATTTCCTTTTATTGTTAAGTACTGCTATACTTGCATTCCACTACATTTCAGAGAGAAACATTGTTCTTTTTACTACAGTTAATTGTACTGAGGACCCTGAGGGTCACAGCGACAATTACTTTTTACTTTTGTGTTACCTCACAATACTTTTGCATCCTCTCTGAGCCGCGTTATATTATGGATCAGACTCACGACAGTTACACTGACAGATATTGTTGTGGCCCTTGTAGTCCACTGGACAAGAGGGAGTCAGGTCAGTGGGACCCACACCCAAAGCAGAGTGCCTGATCTGGGCTCTCCTCCCCTGTCCACATCCATGGGTGCCTTGGTAGTCCCACTATACAACAAGATGGAGGGAGGGATGCCATGATGAATTTACTGTTCAATCACACAATACAAGAGACAAGCAGTTCCTGTCCATTCTTCTCTGGTGTTAATGCTTGTTGTTTTCTCGCAGTTGGTTTGTGGACACAGAGCTGATGAAGCGAATTGTGAGCCAATGTGCAAATGATTTTTTGATAAATAAATGTTAATATGATCCATCAGCTCACCATAAAGCAAAGGCTAGTGAAAAAGCCCAAAAGCTAAAAACAGGTCAGAACTTAGTTTTTTCTTCTTCCTCTCTCAATAATTATCTCATGACCTCTAAAATCTATTTGACGTCCCTGTGTATAAAACTGTATACAAAATAGTTTAACCTAGCTCCACTTCCAGCAGCGACAACAGTAACATGCTGTTTACACATTGATGCTTGGGTATTAATAATCTTATTGTGTCATAAATAATACTATATCAGTTGACTGGGCCTGACTACTTCCTCCAACTGGCTACAATGTGGCTTAGGTTCTATTATTGGCAGCAGCATTTTTTTTAATAATATAATGTGAGACCCCGTGGTTTCATATGCGCCTCTTCAGTCTTCAGAACTCTTAAAATATGTTGTTCCCATATCTGCAGATCCTCAGCCACCTGCAGACACTGCTACCACGGCACATGTGCAATGGCAATTATCTAAGATGCCGGAGGCACCAGTGAAAGTCTTGCCTAGGGCAACAAATTGGTCAGGGCTGGCTCTGAATGGCCAACAGTGTATGGAAACATCATTGTACTTAGGTATGGATCTAATTATCCAAGTTTGGGCCTTAATTTCACCAAAGGGAAATATTAATGCTTCACCTTTCAATTACATTTTTGACACCAGTGTACTTTTTTTAACAGTGACAAGGGCTTGGGAAACCTCCTAGTTCCAATGTGGCAGTACCCCCTGCACAATGAGATAATACTGAAGAAAAAAACAAAAGGCATTAAACCTATCAACTTCTTAAAGAAAACATAAGCCTATAAACCAATGAAAATGCTGCATAGGTGATAACACTGCTAGGGGAATGACACATTTAATGCAATTGTTTTCCAAATATACTGTAAACTCATCGCTCCCTGTTTATATAATTATCACACAATTAGTACTACAAAACAGTTCTGATGAACAAAATGAAGAAAACTTGCAGCAATTGTGGAGGGAGAGAAACCATTGGTGGGAGGATGATGGGAGACAAAAATGAGGATACAACTGTTATGTGTGAGGATACACAAGAGTTTAGTGTTATGCATAATGCATCAGGATTCTGTTTTATTGAACATCATGCTGAATTTCTTTATGGTTTTTAATATGTTGTCAGCTCCTCAAGGCTTCTCCATGCAGTTACTTAGTGGCAGCATCATGTTTAAATTGCCACTGCTTTACATCATGACACACACGCACAAACACACACATGCAATCTTTGCACATATTGTATTCACAGTGACACATTCATAAGAGGGCTCACACACATCTACATGGACATGGACTGTATAAAAGGACACACATTTTCACATATTATTGATACACACACCGACAGACATTTATGCACATACACCTAAACACACACAATATTGTAAACGACACTAATGATATAGTGAAGTATTTCTACGCCATGCAATATGCATGCCAAGAGACTAGTATTGCTGATTAAAATGACTTAACAACAGGAGGGAGGAACTGTCTCATTGTAGTTTGCAGTTTCCCTGGGGAATGTATTATTTGGAGTGCAGCCCTTATCACTGTTGGCTGTAAATATGTATGGGCTTGCTTTATTTTTTCAGCTTTCTTTGTTATTAAAAAAGGAAAATAGATAATTCTTCTGGTATTTCTTCTATTTTCTACATTTTAAAGTTCAGTAGGTTTGAAAATAGTGTGATGGGAGGGAAAGTACCATTGACCACTTGCCTAGATTTCCCTTGACCAGCTTAAAAGTGCAAGGAACTGCACATCACAATGCATCAAATGCAATTTATGTTCCCTCTACAGATAAAGATGAATTAAATTAATTACATGGTGAGAACACTGCAAAATTGATTGGAGATGATTTTGTGCTTACTTGATCACATATTCTTTTGTTGTTATTTATTTATTTTTTTTTACAGTTTTTACAGTTAGAGTTTTGAATAATCAATGATGTTTATCAGCTCAATCTACAGATACACATATTGCTTCTGCTCCTGGAGGATCGCTGCAACTAATATCAGTAATATTTTCCTCATTAAAGACCTCCTCCTCAGTAAAATATCAGTATATCTTTTCACATGAAGTCAAACATGAAGTTGTTGATGGGAAAGATGATTGTGAAAAAGCAGAGGGACCGGCAGCTGAGGATCACATCCCTGAAGAAGAGTTGTTTAATAATACTGTTAAATATGTTCCAGGTCCTGGCGCACCTGGCTCTTAAAGGGAATAAGAGAGGATACTCAGATTGGTTTGATTTATGTTCAGCCCAAAACACACCCATCAGTAATTTGCGGTACGTACCGGGCCCAGATTATCCAACTTTGAACCAGCAAAATTGACTTGGTCACGCCGTAAATGCACTAGTGCCTTGCACTTTAGGCCATGCACTGTAGACTGTCTAGATAGGGCCCTCAGTGTTGCTTACTTCAAGTATCACTGCTGTTCTTCTGATGGAGGAAGACAGCTGAATAGGGAGAGAAATTAGAACTAGAAAAAAAATACTAGACAGCGGCAGATGGAAAAGGAAGAAAAGATATGTTCAGAGATGAATTATCTCCTAGTGTCTGGGTACAGCAGCACAGAGGTAATGTTTCTTTGTTCAGGTTGCTGCTGGAGCTGACATTAGTTCTGCCAGCTGTCTAACTGTAAACGTCACTGCAAGCCATGGTGGACATCAAGTGTCTCTGCACAAGCTACAGACTGTGGCAGTTGTTTTGTGGCAGCAAAATGAATAACATTTCTTTATTTACACTGCAGAAGATTTCTACCTTAATGAGTCTGATTATGAAGATGGGATAACTGTCTGTTATACATGAGTTCTTAGGTCTGAACCATAAAGGAAATGTAGTTGACAGTAGTTTCAACAAAAATGCATTATATGTTTCTTACATGAGATTTTTGAGAAAACAGCTAAAGCTGAGCATAATTTGAGTGGTACCTAATAGCAATGAACCTCTATGCCTCGTTCAGACTGCACAATGTGACAACAGACCAACATGACAGACACAAAATGTTGGGAATAAACATGTAATCCGGGACACTTAATAGCATCTCGACAGGGAATGTGTTTGATTTTCTTTTGCCTTCCGTGTAAGATTCGATGACACATTTGTATAATATTTATAAACCCCATGTGTGTGTTCCAATACAAATACAACATAGACAATTTCCTCAGAAATATGTTTTTTCAAATGTTTTATTGAGAAATAATTTATTTTTTAGACATCAAGAATACATAGCATTTAATTTTTTTTAATGAAAAAAACAGAATGATCATTTTATTTACACAAAAACCTGCAGGGCACATTTAATTTAACTGTGAAAAAAGAAAGAAGCTAATGACATGACAGAATTTTCTTTAGCTTTTATTCTAGTGAAAAAAATTAAATACTATAAAACTCCAATTTTACTGGGAATGGCTGGTGTAGCTGTTGCAGTGTAGTATGAAGCTTTCTTTTTTTTACATGGAGTTGAGTCCCCCTATATTACTACATTATCATGCATGATCTGTTACTCAGATCAGGTTATTTTGTTGGACCCCTCTTCGTTTAAAGACAGGATGAATGAAAGGCTGCTGTAAACACATTTTCTGCTGATAAATGTCACTGCCATTGCAGCTGTGACCCTAGTAAGCAATGCTAATCCTGACAGTCATTAAGCTAATTAAATATGCCCCCCCCCCCAACACAGCTTTCTTTCATTTCTCATTTCAGCAGCAAATCTATAGTTTCCTCCTTCGACCAAAGGATGATTACAGGGCTTAAACCAGCAGCTTATGCTATTGATAATTAATGGAGGTTAATTTACCTCAGTTGACTGAAAAGAGGTGCAGCAACATTCTACAGAAGAGGAGAACAGACCAGCACTTAGCTGAGATGCCACCCTCTCCATCATTGCATTTTTTTGTTTTTTTTATTACTTTAATCTTCGCTTTTTTCATCGCTTTTTTTGTTGTATCTCTGAGCAGCTGATGCAACTTCCCAATCTTCGGAGCCTACCTAAAGCAAGAGGATATCTCCCCAATAAACCGTCAGTAAAACCACTCTCTCTCTCTTTCTCTCTTTCTCTCTCTCTCTCTGTCTTTCTCTCTCTCTCTCTCTCTCTCTCTCTCTCTCATATATATATGACACATATATATGTTTACATACATACATATGTATCATATTGAATATAAACAACTACTACTGATGACTGGTGGGGAGTCATGCTGTGCGGGGTCGAGGTGAAGTACAGTTAGTGAAGGTACAACTGGTAATGAAAAGTGTGGCTGTGCTTTCTCTGCCATTCTTGTCCGTAAACAATGAGCTCACTCACGACACAGATCCACCAGTGTGTTGTGTAGACTCTGGTAACATGCAATGAGTGATGAGCGGAGTCAGCGCAGGATGGGCAGGTAAGGACTCACTGATAGACAGGAGGGCTGACCATACAATGTCTTTGGGCCGCTAAAATTGATTGGATGAAGTTATTAATGCCCTGTTGCTGCGACAGACATTTTTTTTCTCATTTTTTTTCCAAAGCATTTGATATTTTAATTGCTGTCTTGATGTTATTATATGCTGATTTCCTTTTCCATCAGGACTAGTGACTGGTTTGTTTACCATGGTAATACTGTGCTTGATTGGCATGCCAACTCGCCTGACCCGAACCCCATTGAGAATCTATGGGGTATTTTTAAGAGGAATATGACAGACACACGAACAAGCTAAAGGTTGCTATCTGCCTCCATGTCACGCTGAATTGATGCAGTATTCTGTGACAAAGCAGCCCCAACCAAGTGCTGAGTTCATAAATAAACATACTTGTCAGCAGTGTTGTGGGTAACGCGTTACAAACTAACGCGTTAGAGTACTCTAATTACTTTTTTCGTGTAACGTAACGCGTTAGTTTCGTGCGTCAAGCAATCAGTAACGCCGTTAATTTTTTAAAAAAGTAATCCGTTATTTTAAGAATTTCTCCGGATAAGGAAAGGAAAATCCCGACTGCAGCCTGCTTTTTGTCAGACAGTACTGTGCCACCTGCGGATGTGTCAGCGGAGGCGCAGCGCTGTGATGCGTCTGTGCCCTGCTGCTGACCTACGTTACCTGTGTGTGTGTGTGTGTGTGTGTGTGTGTGTTTTCGAACCCCCGGCAAGATAGCAGAGAGGACAGCTTTTGCATCGTGGAAGTACGCACATTATTTTCAATGCACGAGCGAAAAGGACAAGAACAACATTACAGTAACGTGCACACTCTGCATTGGTGAAAAGCTTTTGTCGACCGCAAAAAAAAAAAATAAAATAATAAAACGCTATGTGGCATATTGCTGACTGTCTTTCCTGTTATTGTTATCCTGCAGAGTTAATTTGGTTGGATGACTGACTATATTCATCATTGTCACGACTTCTCGGTGCATTTAAAGGAGGCTTCGAGGATCTCCTCAATCCCACTGACACGCCTCCCCATAGAAGAAGCAGAGGCTGGGGACTCAGAGGTGGATTCATTCATCATTCAAGCCAAAGTCACTGAGGTAGTAGCACCGGGGGTGGATGAGATTCGCCCTGAGTACCTCAAATCTCTGGATGTTGTGGGGCTGTCTTGGTTGACACGTCTCTGCAGCATCATGTGGCAGGGGACAGTGCCTCTGGACTGGCAGACCGGGGTGGTGGTCCCCCTATTCAAAAAGGGGGACCGGAGGGTGTGTTCCAACTATCGGGGGATCACACTCCTCAGCCTCCCTGGGAAAGTCTATTCCAGAGTACTGGAGAGGAGAATTCGGCCGATCGTCGAACCTCGGATTCAGGAGCAACAATGTGGTTTTCGACCTCGCCGTGGAACACTGGACGAACGCTATACCCTCCACAGGGTGCTCGAGGGTTCATGGGAGTTTGCCCAACCAGTCCACATGTGTTTTGTGGACTTGGAGAAAGCATTCGACCGTGTCTCTCGTGGCATTCTGTGGGAGGTGCTCTGGGAGTACGGCGTCGGAGGCCCTCTGTTAAGGGCTGTACGGTCCCTGTATGACCGGAGCAAGAGCTTGGTTCGCATTGCCGGCAGTAAGTCAGACCTGTTCCCGGTGCATGTTGCACTCCAGCAGGGCTGCCCTTTGTCACCGGTTCTGTTCATTATTTTTACGGACAGAATTTCTGGGCGCAGCCACGGGCCGGAGGGGGTCTGGTTCGCCATTGGATTTCATCTTTGCTTTTCGCAGATGATGTGGTCTTGTTGGCTCCTTCGAGCCAGGACTCCAGCATGTCCTGGGGCGGTTTGCAGCCGAGTGTGAAGCGGCTGGGATGAGAATCAGCACCTCCAAGTCCGAGGCCATGGTTCTCGACCGGAAAAAGTTGGCTTGCTCCCTCCAGGTTGGGGGAGAGTTCCTGCCTCAAGTGGAGGAGTTAAAGTATCTTGGGGTCTTGTTCACGTGTGAGGGAAGGATGGAACGTGAGATTGACAGGCGGATCGGTGCAGCGGCCGCAGTAATGCGGTCGTTGTATCGGTCTTTCGTGGTGACGAGAGAGCTGAGTCGAAAGGCGAAGCTCTCGATTTACCAGTCAATCTACATTCCTACCCTCACCTATGGTCATGAACTTTGGGTCATGGCCGAAAGAATAAGATCCCGATACAAGCGGCTGAAATGAGTTTCCTCCGCAGGGTGGCGGGGCGCTCCCTTAGAGATAGGGTGAGGAGCTCTGTCACCCGGGAGGAGCTCGGAGTAGAGCCGCTGCTCCTCCACATCGAGAGGAGCCAGCTGAGGTGGCTCGGGCATCTGTTTCGGATGCCCCCGGGACGCCTCCCTCGGGAGGTGTTCCTGGCATGTCCCGCCGGGAGGAGACCCCGAGGAAGTCCCAGGACACGCTGGAGTGACTATGTCACCCAGCTGGCCTTGGAACGCCTTGGGATCCTCCCGGAAGAGCTGGAGGAAGTGTCCGGGGAGAGGGAAGTCTGGGTGTCCCTGCTCAGGCAGCTGCCCCCGCGACCCGGCCACGGATAAGCGGACGAAAATGGATGGATGGATGGATGGATGGAGTAACATTTGCAACATTTTCATTTTTTAACTTTAAACAGCAAACTTAGTAAAATACCCTGTCAAGCACAAGACTATATGGGAAATATGGGCCACTGCCACACCTCTGTTGGCTGGGTCGTCAGGTTGCTATTGGTCGGCCCTAATGCTCTGTGACTGATGTGTTTGTTTTTTTGTTTTTCATGTTTGTTTGTTTTTTAAGCCAGGTGATAAAATGGTGTGAAAGTACAATCCAGGTGCATTAAAGTGCATGGAGTGAGAAATTATTCAATCTTTTCATCTGGCTAGCCCTTTCAACAAAACTGTGTCAACAACAATGATGAAACAGCAATTCCATCTCCCCTTTCTACTTTTGGCACTACTAACCCGACAGTGGGTGGCTAGAGAATGATCAAATTTAAAAGGCAACAGTAAAGTTCATTAAAATGTTTGGATGATTTTGTTCCTTGGAGGACAGTGGATAACAACAATGGACGTCACTAAACTAAGCGGCTGAAATGAGTTTCAGCCGTTTCCAGAGAAAATTGGTGTATGAAACATGCATGATTAAAGTTAGTCTTTTTAATTTACTATTTGGTGATGGAGAAATCTGTCAGACTGTCATTGTCCATGGGCGGCAATGCTGAAACACTCATCAATCAATGCACATGCTGTCCTCTGCGATGACACATTACCCCAACTGCGAGCTAGGTTTTTTAGTAAATTATAGATTAATAACCACAGGTTTAACAACTACATTTTAGAGATACAGCTTTAGATAACAGTAGATCATTGGTTCTTTTAGATAGACTGACCGCCTGATTGGTCTCTCAGGCATAGTTCTGGACTGGTTTAAATCTTATCTTATTGATACCTATATTGCTATGCTGATGACACACAGCTTTACATTGCTATATCTCCCGATGACTCAGTGGATGAATGAGAAATTTCTACAGCTCAATCAGGACAAAACTGAAGTCATGGTCATTGGTACTCAAGCCAAGACAGCCAAACTCAATGTGAAACTGTAAGCACTGGCATTAAATCCCTTTCAACAAATTAAAAAACATAGGAGTTACCTTTGATTTGAATCTGAGCTTTGAGCCTCATACAAGAAACATAACTAAGACTAAGAGTTTTATTGTAATTTAAAACATTGTCAGAGTGCTCTCTCAAGCTAACACAGACAATAATGCATGCTTTTATTGGCTGCAGAATTGACTATTGTAATGCGGCCCTTTCTAGTCTCCTTAAAAGAATATCATTCAGCCTCAGTTAGCTCAAACTGAGCTGCATGTGAGAGCACACTTTACACTAATTTTAAAATCTCGTCACTGGCTACCTGTGGCCTTCAGAATAATTTTTAAGATCCTTTTACTCAGTTATAAAGCTCTTAATGGCCTTGGTCCTAGCTATTTATCAGATTTTCTTTTAGCCTATGAACCCTCTAGAACCCTCAGGTCTTCTGATAGTAGCCTTTTAAGCATTCCTAACAAATACCCATGGCGATGCTTCTTTTACTACAACGACCCATGTCTCTTTTGCATTGATGGCAGTGTGCACTCAGCCAGGCTTGGGCTCTGTGGTTTTGTGCCTCGCCTGAATTGTCCCGGTATGACTTGGTTACGGTATGAGTGGCATCCCATGCTTTTGCGGGTTGTTTGGCTTTCTTGGTCTTGTTGGTGCCCACTGTGGTGGGGTGTGGCTGTGGATGGAATTTGCGGTGGTTGGGACTACATAGTATTCTTTGTTGAACGTGGTTCTTGTGGGACTTCAGGGTGGCCATTGTCCTGCTTCGGTTTGACTTTGTTGTGCCTGGGGACTGGGGGGGCAGTAGGTGCTCCTGGCGGTACTCCGGGTCATGCTGGAGTGACATGAGTTGTTGGGTTTTGTGCTGACTCGTGGATGCTGTGCAGGCTCCGGTACGTGCTGTTGTTGGAGTGGGAGGAGGATGTGTCGGATGCTGATATGCCATGAGTGGAAGCATATAGTGTTCGAGCTGAAAATAGCAATTTTCTAAAACCTGGTACTTTATACTTTCCTTATATGGTTAATATTCTTGGCACATTGTTCAAGTAAAGACACACTCAACATAAAATGTCAATATCCAGACTGTAGTCTTTGTGTTTCATAACCATCATGTAGCGTACACTTACAACGGTAGAGACATCTCCGTGGTCAGCTCTGTAGATAAATACTGTAAAGAGGAATTTGAGGGGCTTTGCATCAGAGCAGTTCAGTTACAGTTCAGGGTATTTCTATAGCACCTCACAACACATTCTAGCGATAATTAGTCTTGTGTTACTGACTACTTTCCTCTCTCTTCTTTCTCTCTATGACTCACTCACTCACTCAAGCCCTCAGCAGCCATGTTGCCCAGCAGCTCCACTCTTTCACTTGTCTCTCAAATCAATAGGCCACATTGGGGACAACACTGGAGGAGAAAATCAAGTGTGTGTCCAGGTTTTCATTTCCCCGAGCTCTGCTTTTTCTTGTACTTATATTGGCTTTCTATTAGTGTTTCTACCATCTCAGTGAGTGTTTGTGTTGGTGTGTGTATGTGTTTGTTGGTGTGTGTGTGTGTGTGTGTGTGTGTGTGTGTGTGTGTGTGTGTGTGTGTGTGTGCGTGCATGCGTGTGTGACAGAGACAGATATAAAGTCCTTCATTTAAAGTATATCCCATGTTAATTGCCACATTAAGTTGTTCACAATTGGTAACAGTTTTATGCCTTTTTCCTTCTCTCTGAACTTCTCTACAAACTCCTGTCCATCCCTTTCCTTCTTTATTCTGTTCTTTTAATACCCCATGCCCACCTTTTTTTCCTTTCCTATCTGTTCCTTGTATTTACAACCATCTCTCTGAGACAACTGACTTTTTCTCTCTATCCTCTTTCCCTTCCTTACAATTTTGGCATTCATCCTGTGACCCATTTAGTCCAGTGGGGTGGTGCACAAATCGAGTAATACCGTTACCAAGGTGATAAAAGCACCAAATTTTACATGAAGCTTCTTTAGGACCTCCTGAATGATTTCAGTCTAGGAGCCCGCTGAAATATTGAAATTTAGTGTCAAATCACTTACAAAACAATATCCAAGAGAAACGTTTTTTTGTTTTTTTTTTCCTTTCGAGTGAAACTTTCATGGTAATGGCCTTTTAAGACCACTGAATAAGCTTCCTTTTGTTAATTTTTGCTCAGGCCAGTAGATCTTCCAAAGCATAAGTGTAAAATAGAGTACCAAGACATCTTAGATCCCAAAAAACCTCAAAAGCCCTCTATAATGTAGGCAGAATTATAAAAAAAAGGCAGCAAAAATTGCTTAAATGTTAAGAGATCTTGGTTTTCTCTTTTATTTTTCAATTCAACTTTAGGTCATTCATATAGCCATCTACTGAGTTCATAGTTTGGCCATTAGTTTTATGTTAAGCTGCATCACATCACATTAAATCCTATTTGTGTGTGACAGTACATTGCCGATGACATGATGAAATGCAACGGCTGGATATTCACAAGTGCTTCTTCTGTGAGGGTGGCAGAGATCAAGGTGCTCTCCATGAAGTATCAACATTTGATGCCGACAGGAATATCCGACATTTTCAAAATTCAAAATGGCAGTTTAAACTATATTTCAACTCCTGGTTTTGATTAATTTTGAGTCAATTTAGAAGTTTTAGAGGACGCTGAATCTATAAAAATAAACTGCAGGATATTTATGAACATAATTATCCAAATGATGCAGAATATGTACATTTTTATTCACATAACATTACACTCTGAGGTGACATTGGAGGTAACAAAGGCAAGTACCATATCAAACTATGACTATGGCTAAATAATATAGAGAAAGGAGTATAATACAAGTTACAGGTAGAACACAAGAGTCCCGGAACAGATTTTTAAACGGAAGTATACCGAAAATTATCAGAGCAGAAAACTAGAAAACTTTCATCAAACAAGAGCACCCTGTACTTCTGCTACTCTGCACTATATATATACCTTATATTCATCATCATCTGCTCTGTCTTCATGTTCTTCTTCGACTACATTTTTGTCGTCTTGCTCTTGTTGCTGTGAGTGTGTGAGCGGGTTGCAACATGTACTATCATAGCCATTGCAGAAGCAGTAGCTGGTACAGGCAAGGCCTGCAGCTACACTTTGTTGTTGTACATGGCTTTAACCCAGCTACAGCTGATAATGTCCAACAGGGCAGGAGGAGCAACGGGGCTTGCATCCAGGACAGGCATGACGACTTCCTCTCCTTCCTTCTCACCTTCCTTCTTGTTCCATCCAAACTTGGTGATGTCCACAGCTGGTGGATCAGGGCGGTCTGCTGCTTTCCAAAGCAGCATCTGTAGATAAGCACGCCGTCCATGGAGGTGCACGTTGGGCTCTGTAGGAGGCAGTGTTTTCAGTGCTGGGGGGGTTTTGCACTTTCGGTATAAGTCATATCTGGCTGTCGAGATGCAGACTTCCTGCGGCTGTACAGAGCCAGGAAAAAAAAAAACCTCACTGCCTCTGTGATTTGCAAATCAGTAGCTCCCTCCTCTCCAATGAAGTGAAGCAGGTCACCAGGTACTACTCTCATGGCCTTAAGCGCGGACACCTTCCCTTTGCCAATGGGATAGGAGGTGGTGTCACACCCGGAGAGAGTGTGCATAGCCACCTCTCCATCTGCAGGTGACATGTGATACCCACCCTCCAGCACCAATAGACCATGAGCACAAACACATCAGTGTCGTCGCTGACAATGTGGACAGTTTTAGCACCACGCCTGGCTGCTTCCAACATGTATGAGATGAAGGAGACATCAGCTTCGTCATGAGTGACAATACTGTCTGCTCTGCTGACCATCTCGATGTGATCTCCTATGTTGTGTGTGCACAGGAGCTTGCCTAGCCTCCACTCGTTTGTCTTGTCCTTCATCACTTTATCGCGGCTAGGTAGGGGGGGTTGTCAGTGAGAGTTGGTACTCTATTGAGCTCTCCCCAGCTCTTCTCTGCCTCTCATGGTCTTTGGCAGAGACTTGCTCATACCGGTCAAAGATAACAAGTGTTTGGGTGATGTAGCAATCAAGCCGGCGCCCCATTCTGGCTGCGAAGTCAGCCACAGTGCCTTACAATGGCCACACCACGCGATAGATGAGCTGCGATGCATCAATGAGTACAACGTCTGGTGGGTGTGGATTGGGAACAAGGATTTCAAGACGCTGAACAATCATAGACTTGTTACCCTTTCTGAGGCATCCATACTCACCGATGTCGGATGCAAGCACCGGGCCGAGCTCGTAGATAAAGAGGGCAGAGAGCTCCATTCTTCACTTGCTCCCCACCACCAGCAGCCAAAGCAAACAACGCCTCAAGGTCACATATGATCTTCCCATTGACTTTCACTCCCTTTGTCTTGAATTTCATTCTCACCACCTTACTTGAGATGGGTGCATGAAATCCCCCAGTAAGCGATGAAGAGAACAATGTGCTCATGGTCCTGCCCGATCTTCAATGCATCTTGCACATTTACATGATATGGTAGAGGGTAGTAGTCTCTGTGGTGAGTGGGTGAGAGTTTTCCCATAGCACTCTCAGGATTTTAGCTTGGTCCTCTGCGCCCAACTTTACCCTCTTCTTTGTGTCTGTTGGGCTTCATTGTCTTTTCCAAAGCTTCAGCATCGTCATACATCTCATCCAATGACTTGGAGAGATGGGAGCCGATGCCGAAAGATTGGATCCACACTGCGACCTGTTCAGGGTTGGTGGAGATGCCCTTCATGCCTTTCACTCCCTTCCCTTGCTTGATGCATGTCTGCTCCCCAAACATATCTCCACTCGCTGCAGATGCACCATCTGAGTGGTAGCACACATGGCTTCCGGCGAGGAGGTCATCCTTGGCAGTAGCAGGAAGGTGCTGCATGTCATGTAGATGCCATGTGATCCATCTTGAGTAGTTGTGATGATCAGTGGCAAAGAAATAGGGCAGCATCTCTTCAAAGCATTGTTTTTGGAACAGCCAATCACCCTCTTTTTCTGCTCGCCAGAGCTATTAGGGTTAGGATGATGAAGCAAAGTAGTCTAAATTCTTTTGGTAGCTGTAATAATATTAACTGTTGATGTATTAATTACTCTGGATTAAGTCTCTGGATTTTACTCAAAAGAACTCCTACCATATTTTAGAGAAGGTTTAGAAGTAGGCTATAGCAATATTAGGCTGTATATATAAAAAAAAAATAAAATATGCAATACATACACACTGCAATCACTGTTATCTGCTTCTATTTGATCAACTTACTTGCACTGAGATGATATGATCCAAATATTAAAAGCTCTGTTTTGTCCATCTTTCCATCCAGCCAATATTCTGCCCAATGCAGTTACCACAGTGGCAATGACACAAAGTTGCGCAGCCAAAAAACGCAAGCAGAACTGAAGCAATTTGAAGAAATATTAAGTCTCAACATTCACACCAATGAGACTGTGCTCTATTGATTCTGAAATGCAGGTCCAATGTATAAAGCATATAAATAACCTCAAAATCGACTCAAAATTAATAAAAAAAATCAGCCCACTGGGAGTTGAAATATGGCCACTTTTGTTTTAAACTGTCATTTTGAATTTTAAAAATGTCAGACATGGATTCAGCATCCTTAATAACCCCCAAAACCACTCCAATATTGCCCAAATCGGCCAAGCAGTTGCTGAAATATTGCCCATATAGGCGATCAATGCTAATTAATGCTAATAATGCTAATTATGCAAATTGCCCAACATATGGAAGTTAGCATCCGGCAGTTTCTTAATACTGGGGACCCATACTGTACATTTCTAACATACAACTTTGGTGTACTCAACATTTCCGGGTTCACAATGGGGCTCTAAGGGCTGGCAAATAGACTACAGACTGCTCACCTCTTTGCAAATGCACCTGTAACGACTCATAACTATCAATTACAGGGTCAATAAAGATTATACTTTTTCAATACTTGTCATGTATTGAAGCTGTAGTTATAAAAGTTCATACACATAAATAAAACTATAAAATGTTAACTTTGGGATTCATTTGAACACTTTATCTTGTGCAGGAACTTGAAAATCACTGTGTTTTAAGCATATTTCACAGATAATGATATACTGCTAATATGAAGTTTTTTTTCTGAGGGCTCCTAGGCCAAAATTACACTATAGACCCTAAGGAAACACCATGCAAAATGTGGTGCTTTTATCACCTCTGTAACAATATTTTCACTATGCCACCAGACTAATTGAGGGGAGTCCCGATCCTCCAACTTGGAAGACACTGGTCTAAAAATGTATCTGAAAGAGCTTTCTCACAGGTGCTACACAAGGCTGGACCCTCGATGCCACTCGACACCCCACCAACACTACGACAACCCAGGTCAATCTCTGTCACCTTTGTAAAAACTGACCACAGATCTCTAAATCATGATTGATATAAAGGTGACAGTTACTGGTAGAACTAAATTACATCCTGACAGTTCCAATTATTAACATTTATCTTTATTTTTAATTTAAATTGATTTATTGTTTTTGTTTTATCAATTCAGTGAGTTTTTACTTTCCCTGTTATTAACAAATTCTAATATCTGCTGAATCCAGAGACAAACAAATTTAAGCTCTGCCAAGACTGAGCGTTTTATGGAAAAATCTGTGTCCATCAGGTGGAAGGAAAACCTGTTGCTGCAAAAAATGCAAACTCATGCGATATGTCAAGATGAAGGATTTTATAGATACTTTTATCTGCGTCAAATGTGACAGAATCAAAGAACTGCAGGAGAAGCTGCTTTAAAAGAGACACACCCATGTTAGGAACTGAAAAAATTCAGTCACCTTTTATCTCTCAATTCATGACTAAAAACTGCATGTATAAATTTTAAGTTCACTTTTAATGATAACTTCTATCTGCTCTGGGGTTTTCCTGCTTCACAACATAATGCAATGTATTACACCATGGCCAACTGCTTCACCACCCACCTTGGTTGATTTGACTAAATCTATCATCCGGAGATGGGGACACGGGTTTGCGACTTGGACTCGAGTCGCACTTAAATTGCACACTCAGTGACCTGAGACTTGTCTCGCCCACAAAACACTTGAGACGCAACTCGGACTCGAGATTTGGGACACAATTTTTACTCTTGATTTTTTGGAAAATCAACATGAAGAAAATGTCTGACAAGCTGAACAGCATTCCCTTATGTGTAACCTTACACATGTGGTGCCCACTGCATGCGGCCACAGGTAACAGATGGCAGCTATGGTGGCGTGCACAACAACTGCTGCTGCTCTCCTGCCATAAGCTTTGCCTATAGGAGCTACACACAACACAAAAACAAAAGAATCACCAAATGCAACTTTATCAGAAACCTAAAAACACAGGTCAGTCATTTGGTGTGAAAGTTACTCTCAGTGCCTCTGGACAGTTAACAAGTGGTCAGTTCACTTTAAGTTCAGACTTTTTCTTGACAAATGTTAACCACTGAAAAATGTTAAGCATGAGAAAGTTGTGGTATCCAGCAATTAAGTAATTTACCGGCAACTGCTGCACTATCATAAGAAAGTAAACTGCAGTGTCTTTACATTTCGAATTGGTTTAATTGTAGGTGACTTTTACCAATGCTGCTAAGCAAGTTTAGTACAGTGTGCTACTTACATATAAACCTAGAACTGATGGCAAGCAAAAAATCAAAAAGCATGGTTAAGCTACATTTAATTTAAAAACACAAACACAAAACTGTTCATGTTTTAATATATTATGCTGTGTTATTTAGTATCATCAGTGTTACGGACTTGCAGTATATTTCAGATAATTTGGCAGCAAAAGTGTTTCGTCTTTAGCTACTGTAGCTGTGTATTTATGTTGCAAAGCAAAATACAATCATCAATTTTTAAATGTTCATTGTGCGTGTTTTTTTTTTTCATTTTGCACTGCAATGGCCTGTTTTAAGTGTTAGTCTCTCTATAAAAACAAGAAAGTGCTGTCTGTCTGTGTGTCTGTCCGTGTGTCTGTGTGTGTGTGTGCCTCAAATATTTTCAGATCAGGATCAGACTGACCTGAGATTTTCAACATGGCTGCTATGTGGTTGAAGGGTCCGCAACCTCGGATTTGTTTGGACTACAAAGATACCGTTAATAAATGACTTAAATGATTTGCAATTCCACCAGCATTGTCAACCATAGCCAAGTGCGCACCAGAGCCAATCATTGCAGAGCCCATCCCCATGGCACATTTTAAGAAACAAGCTGCTTTGAGTGGAGATATATGCGAGAAACACAACAAACGTTCTATGGATCTAAACGGACTGTTGTGGATTAATGAGACTGAACTAGTCCGGGTGGAGTCTGTTCCACTCTGAAGAGATCTGGATATGCAAGGACAACAAACTGGAATTGGAATCTGTGGATGTTCCTGTGGATGTCCGTGTGTAGCTAGCTGCTACACTACACACTCTTGATGTAGGCTGTAAAATCTTCACTCCCTTAGCCCTACACATTCTGGATGTCTGGATACTCTCTGTACTCACCTGTAAGTTGTCACTTATGTCTTATGTCTCAAAGTTTCTTCAGGCTTAACTTCATGCTGGTGTGTTGCTATTTACTTACATTATTAATCCATTGTCAATGCTAGCTAAGGCTAAAACATGGTTACGTGTTTCAAGTTCCTATCTTGCGAGCATGTTAGGCTTATATTTGTCTATCTATGTTAGCCTTCTGTTCAGTAATTTATTTTGGTGTTTATGATGAAGTTTTTAACATGTGTTTTTTCATATTAGTTGCACAATCGCATTTTGCTGGGTTTATCTTCTTGCTAGCATGTCTGGTGCGTTGTTAACGTTGTTCATCAGCGGGATTGCTAGCAGCTAGCTAGTGTTTTTGCTTTTTCCCAATGGCTAAAAAAGCAAAATGCACCAGTAATGGTACTTTCACATGAGCAGAATTGGGTTCCATTCCCTACAGTGTCCTTGCCAAAAGCAAAATATATGAAAACACAATAGTTATCAATCAATCTACACATTTCACAACAAACCTAAATGTCCCTGACGTCCAACCTTCAAACACAGCCTCATTTAGCCATCCATGAAAAAGCTACTTAACCTCCCACTTTTCTGTAAGAATACATACTTCCTACGGGCAATGCACTAGTATACCAAACAGCAAATCAGTGCTGATAATACTGAATGCTAATAATGACAATAGGATGCTTTGAATTGCTTTGATATAATTATGCAGTGTTCTCAGCAGTCCTGATGGCATGCAGCAGATTGTAGAATGCTCATTACAACCACAAGAGACTTAAGACTTGACTTTTACTTTTGACCAAAGACTTCAGACTTGACTTGGACTTGTCATCAAAGATTTGAGAATTGGCTTGCGAGCATCTCTGCCATCATCTCAGCTTGACATGAAGCCAACATAAAGGGACCAAACATAAACAATCTGGTTACAGTTCACATACACAGGACATCTTCTTCAGCTGCAAAATGGACAAGAACATGGTATTGTTTAATAAAGGAACTTTAACAAACAAATCTTTCTGTATCAGTAAACTCATAAATTATCACTATTTAGACTTTTCTTCACTGAGACCAACCAGCTACATACCCAGGTATATGACACATAACTACTTATTTTCAGTCAGCATTGCATATATCCACTTCTAAATCCCCTGTGATGCACATCTTCATTACATTTTTTAAGGGATTTATAGGTAACTGCATACTTGTGGACGCAATTGTCACTAATGCTAATGTAGCTCCTCAGGGATTTAACAATCTAACCTGTGACAACACATTGGTTAAGGTTGTAAGGAACCCCCTAGCTAACCTGTTTCAGTGCCTTGTTAGATTACTCAGCTGCACACACAGTTATTATTACTGTTTTGTCTCTACCTTCTGCTGGAGACTGGAGGGGAGCAGGATCTTAGGTTCTTGAGTTGGACAAATTGTGTGCGACCAGTGAGATAGGATTTCAGACAAGCCAGAGGGATGTCAGTGATTCCAATGGAGGCCAGCCTGTCCAGGAGGATGTCATGAGAGACAGTGTCGAAGGCTCACTGAGATCGAGGAGAACCAGGATGGAGAGTATACCAGAGTCAGATGCCGTCAGGAGGTCATTTGTGATTTTTACGATGGCTGTCTCAGTGCTATGAAGGGGACGAAAGCCAGACTGAAATTGTTTTTCAAAGCCAGAATGTATTGTTTTTATGTATTATTTTAATGCTTTGATGTAAAGCACTTTGGGTACCGTCCGGCTATTGTAAAGGGCTATACAAATAAAATTTGATTGAAATTTGATTGATTGAAATTGTTCAAAGAGGTTGTAGCGAGAAAGATGGGTGGTTAGTTGAGCTGCAACAGTTCTTTCGAGTATTTTGGAGATAAATGGCAAGTTTGAGATTGGACGAAAGTTGTTTAAATCATTCAGATATGCACTGGGCTTCTTGATAGTTGGAGTAATAGCAGCAGTCTTTAGTGATGATGGAACAACACCAGAAGTCAGTGAGGAATGAATGAATGATGTCGGTTATGAAAGAGGACAAGGCAGGCATGCAGCTTTTTACCAGGTAGGTAGGCAGGGGGTCTAACTGGCAGGTGGATGATGATGGTAAAGTGCTTTGTAAGAACATTGTTGATGCTATCCCAGTGGATGTTGAAATCACCTAGCAATATCAAGTTTGGGGACACAGAACATAGGGTTGTTAGGAAGGCAGAAAATCCCTGTAGGAAGACATTATTTGGCTTGGGTGGTTGATAAATAGTGGCTAGAATAGTAGGAGTTGGACCCTTGATTTGTAGAACAATGGACTCAAATGAGCGGTATACAGGCAACATTATCGAGGACACTTTCCATATTTGATTGTAAACTATCACCAGGCCACCGACTCTGCCAGAGGTACGGGGTTGTGTGATGAGTAGACAAATCCAGGAGGAATAGTTTGATTAAGGTGTGAAAAGTCATTAGGCTGCTGCCATGTCTCAGTAAGGCAAAAGAAATCAAACTTTCGGTCATTCAGTAGAAGAAAGAGCAGAGGTCCCTTGCTGGTCAGTGAGCGGATGTAAAATAACCAAAAGATTAAATTGCTGTTGTGAGGTTTGGTGTTAGCTGATCTGGTTGGAATAACAAGCACACTGTGATCAATAGTTCTATTACACCTATGCACAACAGGAATTGGAATCCAGTTAATCACAGCAGTGGAAGTGGCTTTATGACAGCCAGTAGGAGACAGTGGGCCATGGTAGGGAGGTTGGACCATGGAGAGTGTCAGTACTTGGGTTGGCCCCAATGGGGAGCTGGTGAGAGGCACAGTGCTGTGTGCTGCAAGAGTAGGTGGAGAGGATGAAGGCTCCAGGTAGGGGGCGTGGTAAGTTAGTTGTCAATCACGTGGATCAGCTGTCTGGATAGCATGCTTGATGTTAGCTGGTAATGCTGTGCTACCGGGAATGTTCAGGTGAAGTCCGTCTGTACGGAAAAGGGAAGGACTGTTCCAGAACAGGTTGAAGTTGTCGATGAAACCAACATTGTGGATTCTGCAGGTGGACTGAAGCCAGGTGTTCAGATTGCGGATACTGGAGAAACGCCCGGCTCCACGGCCGAGAGTTGGCAGAGGTCTGCTGAGCCAGACATCCTTTCCACAGCTGTTTAGGAAGCTGAGGAGGGCATTAAAATCCTCTTTAGTCAGCTCCAACTGCTGGCGAGCCGTGTCATTGGTTCCAACATGAACTATAACTCGGTTAATAGATAGTGGGAGAGAGCACAGTAAGACGGGAAGCTTATCAAGGATAACCGGCACCGTGGCTCCAGGAAAGCAGTGAGTGGCTGCGTTGAAAAAGTGAATCTTCCTAGTGATCAAGTCTCCTATGATGTCCTACGATATGGTGTGGTAGGAGCGAAGAGAGGACGAGGAGACGATAGCTGTGGGCTTTCTGAACTCTGTGTCCGAGCAAGGGAGTGCTGTGGCCTTGTAGTAGCTACGTCCCTCAAGATGGTATCAATAGTCACCTTGGTGTGAGGAAGAGCACCAGAGTACCGCATTACGGCATCTCTCAGGATCAGGTCGCCGCGTGGAGGAGGTTTTGGAATAGGGTAGGAGCCGCTGGTTCAGACCTGGGCGAGGAAGGTCATCTTGGTCAGCCGGCATCACCGCCGGGCAAGGGGGAGCAGCAGGCGACGACGCCCGCAGCTCCACTTCACCCGATGACGACGACAACGGCTGCAGCTCCACTTCACCCGATAACGACGATGACGCCTGCAGCTCCCCTTCGCCTGCAACAACGACGACGCCCGCAGCTCCCCTTTGCCTGATGACAACGACAACGCCCGCAGCTCCACTTCACCCGATGACGACGACGTCAACAGGCAGGAGAAGTTGGATAGCAGTGACTTTTTCTTCTGGAGTTCATCAGAGAGCCATTTGATATCATCCTTGAGGTCAGAGATCTGCTTGCTGTAGTAGTGCACAGTCCACGCCGGGCATGGTTAGCAATGCTGTTGTGGTTCGCTTAGCTGTGATCCTAACAAGCAGCAGCTTGGATCTTTTTCCAAAAGAGACTATGTCTGCTATATTAGGTGAATTACAATCTTTGCAAGACAAACAAGTAGACAACAAGTACTTAATAGGGGTGCACCGATCCGATATTAAGATCGGATATCGGCTCCGATATTGACAAAACGGCTGGATCGGGGATCAGTAAAATGAAACAGATCCACCGGCCGATCCAATTTCTTTTTTTTCGCCGTCGCAGCACATCCTACGTCATTCATCAGCGTCAGTGTGTCGCATGCTGGAAGAGTGCAAGTTGTTGTTTGACCAACTCTTTATTAGTTTATTCTCAGGTTCAGCTGCTGTTTTATTTTGTACTCCTGTTTGCAGGACGTTACACTTACTTACGTCACATTTCTCGCTGATTAGCTAGTAGCCCCGCCATCAGTTGTTAGCCTCACCGGTCAGCTGTTAGCCTAGCAACGCTAACTTTCAAACCGACGTATTCAATACTATGTGGGCTGTCCATCGTTGCTCCGTTGGTCCTCCCTCCACCACGACCTCAGGGTTATTCACCGCCGGGCTGCTTTGTCTCCTCCTCTGCTGCTGCGGTCTCCCCGGCTTGCAGCGATGCTGGATGGTCGCCCCCGCTGTGTGCACGGAGCCTCCAGACGCTGGTTTGTTTACAGACGGTGCTACTGACTTCGGTGCTAGTGTTCCCTCCGTGCTGACTGACAGGCGCTCCATTCATTCTTTGATTTGTTTGTTCCGCTTTGTTACGTGTGTCCTTGGGTACCCTGACAGGCGCTATATAAATTAAATGTATTATTATTATTATTATTATTATTATTATTATTATTATTATTATTATTATTAATGTTACACATGTTTACAATGTTTGGTAACTGTTTGATTATTTTGTCTTAGTTAGGAAAGTCTGTTGCCTTTAGTCCCTTTCACATGGTGGAAGGTATACAGTTTATTATTAATCAAACAACGGTTTCGGATCGGTATCGGGTATCGGCCGATACGCTCAGTCCAGGTATCGGTATCGGATTGGATCGGAAAAAACTGGATCGGTGCATCTCTAGTACTTAAAGAATGTCAATTGCACTGGCTGGAGACAGACTAGAATCAGGAGCTCAGGACAGAATTCAGGCTCCGCTGTTGTCACTCGTAGTTTTGTACCTATAATGTATGTTGGTGATTTCCTAAATGCATGTGTTCGATCAAATAACAAGACAATAAGTCTGGCAAAAGGGTATATTTTAGCAGAGGAAGAAGTAGGAGATGCAGTTAGTGGCCCAGCAGCTCATTTTGCCCACCACCCTCATGTGGTAACATATACTGGCAAAGACAAAATACAGTTGAACACAAAGACTGGGATACAAACATCGATATAAAGCACACCATTCAATGTATTATGTTATGGCCTTATAATGATCCCTGCTGCTTTTTCTGGAGAATATACAAACCTGATGTTACGCTAAATGAACAAGTCCGATACATCTGGGGAGCCATTATCTGGCCCACTGTTGGTCAGAGCAGAGGTAAACTGTTCAAAACCCAGAGGAAACAAAACGGCTTTGCATTCACATACACACATGGGATCGTGTATACTGTATATCTTTAACTTTGTAAAGGCCACTACGGAGTATTGCTGTTCAAATGTGTGCATGTGTGTGTGTGTGTTAGGATGGCACTTTTATGACAAGTCATAAAACAAAGACAGCAGCCATGGCCCCAGGAGGGGTCATTTGGCTGGACATGGCCACCACTCACAGACACTCATAAACACACACAGCAGGAGTCAACCTTAGCAGTAGCCCTTAGATCAAATAAGGGGGAAGAAAACACAGCCAGAAAAGGATAACAAGACAGAGAGAGCAGAATATTGAAAGTGCTAACAGAAAGAAGAAACAAATATCTCTAATTTTCCTAATTCCAGATTTTATGGGGGTTCTTTCTTCCTCCTTTTTTGTTCCATTTTTTCCCCTAAAGTCTCAATAAGTCCCCTGTCCCTGTCAATCTGTTAAGTATTATCTTAAAAAAAGTCTCTGAGTAGTATTTAGCGGCATCGAGCAGTGTAGTGTCAGATTGCAGCCAACTTAAAACCGCTTGGGTGTATAATAAAGAACATGTTATTTCGTAATGTAGCTTGCCCTTCTTTTGAAGCAGGATGACTTAGTAATCTATATGATCAGATATGTTCATATAACACAGAAGGTAGATATGAAGGCCTGTCTCTGATCTACAGTACATTTCAAGTAAAGGCTGTGTTCCCATTGTCACTAAGGCAAATAAGGACAGCTCTTTCAGAATTGACAGTAACAGGGTAGAGACTTAGTAAACGACTTGATGATGTCTCTTGCAAAGAAATGGTGAATGGTGTGCTCGTGGCAGCACCGAAAAATGTGGATGTCTCTCCTGTTTAGCTGGGCAGTCTGGTGAGATAAAACCAAAAGTCAATTTATTTAACACTGAGAGTCCTAAAATGTGTTTACAATCAGTTAATGAGCTGACTAGTGGCCCATGGCTGCTCGTAGTATATGTGGGACAAATATTTTCTGGCAACTGACCTTGCATTGGGGACATTTAGCACCAAATGAAGCTCTAGCGCAGTGGTCCTCAATAGGCGGACCCCGGGCCACATCTGGCCCGCCGGCCGCCTGTCTGTGGACCCCGAACTATTATTCCTTCACCATGTGTTTTGGTTGGGTCAGCATGTGTATACCGGGACTTGTCTCCATGCCAACGATACACAGACAGCTGGGTCACTCACTGCGAGCGCAATTTTTAACTTTCACTTTCGTTTTTGGAGCAGTTCGCATATTGACATTATGCCGGCTGTAGGAGCCTCTTGATTGCACAAAAATGGCGTGTTCCAAGTTCACTGCTAAACGAAAAGTGGACAGTGGCAATTCGAAGAAGAATTGACTGAAAAATGTGCATTCATTCTCCCTCCAACCAGCACCAGACCAGGAGACTATGGCTGTGATGAAGATTTCCAATTTGAAACGGCATTACGAGACAAAGCATAGGAATTTTGAGGAGACATTTACTCAAAATTCAGAGGTAAGAACAACAAAAATAAATGCACTGAAATCGTCATATCAAGCTGCAAGCAGAATTCTTTTCACATCTATGACACAACAACACAAAGCAACAGAGTGCTCACTTATAGACTTGGACAATTTTTTTTATTCAACTATTTTCATTTGTCAAAATGGAAATGACATTCTATTTTATTTTGTATTTTTGTTGTTGTTTTGAATGAAAAGGACATTTTGTTCAGAACACAGTATATATATGATGCAGTATTATTGCATGTGGCCTGACCAACCTCAATACATGGACCTTTGAGTCATTGAAAAAAATCTTTGTGGCCCTTTCAGATTTGTATTTGAGTACCCCTGCTCTAGCTCTTTTTTTTCTCATGCCATACTGCCATTCACTACACTCAAACATGCTCATTCATAGTTGCCTGTCATTATATGGAGCTGGCAGTTGATATAAGATGCGCACATCAGATGGTCACATCTATCCAGTGGCATAGCACCACGTCTTCAGTGTTCGCCTATGGAGAAGAGATGTAGAGTCAAAGTACCAAAGACTGTCTGACAAGACTCATTATCACATATCATTGGCTGTAATAAACATTTTCTTTACTTTATCCACTAGTCTGTCTTGGTTCAAATGAGACTGAATGGTTTGAATGATTTCCACCATTACATAAAAAATATTTATTTATTCATTCATACATTCATTCATTAATTTATTCATGTATTCATTTATTACAGCAGCCGCCTGCAAAGTTTGACAGACATGGGCATTTTCAGGATGAGCAGAATGACTCTGCACTGATTTGACCCTTTTTTTCTCCGCACGACAGCACTGGTGACTAATGCTTGTTTTGGAATGGCTATTCTGCAGCATTAAAATACATTTTTAAGGCTTGCCAGTAAACGTAAGGTGATCCATGCTCTCTGGTCCTGAAGAGTCGAGACTGGTGACACTAATGGAGTCCTCCCCCCATTACTATGAACTGTCAGTACATCACAGCAGGTGAGGAATTCCTTGCTTGTGATTGATCTACTTCTGTACCATAAATGCATACAAAGGCCTGTCTCTACATTCAGTACACATAGCATGTTCCACCTGTACTTTTTAGGCAAACCAATAAAAGTTAGCTAATGCTACACTGAAAAGATAGAAAAAGGTAGATACACTTTTGGAAACAGTGTCCTAGATTTGTATCCACTTATATTTAAAACTATTTAAATTCCATTCAGTTCCATTATATTGTCCTGCTATGCTGAAATGAATTAATATATTTTTGTGTGTCTGAATGATTTATATATGATGCTCTCAATATTTGCTGTAAGCATTTAAACATTTACTAAAAGCATTAAAAAAAAACATGAAAAACATTTGATCGTTCTGTTTTCTGTTCAATAATTTAACAAATAACCGATTTGGGTACTTAAACTTTAAAAAAGAATTAAGCTCAAAAGGAATTGATCTAAAGAAGTAAAATCTGGGACTTTTCAGTCATATTCTAGGCTTAGAATAACATACAAAGGCCAAACACAAGCATCAGCAATGAATGAGGTTGATGATTCCTATTATATTAGTCATGAAGGTCATGCTAGATCTACTGCAAGTTTGAACACATATGCATTTCAAAAATGCAATACACCTACATAACTAGAAGGAGAAAGTCAAGGCCTCACTTTGAGATAAGGGAATTTCCATGTCAAAGTATGGTGTTTTATATCAATACCTATACATGTATTTCTACTTGAGATAAAAAAAAAAAAATGAATTATCATTATACATTTTATGAATAAGATCCCTGGATTTGGAAGTGAATTGGTGCTGAAACATCATTTTGAAAGTAACACTTTTGGTGTTTTTTTTTTTTTTTTTTACAAATTAAATTTTTCCCTCTTTTCAAAACAGAAGCAGACAGCTAAATGAGTAGCATCTCACCTTCCTCCCTTTGTGTGTGTTTTCCCAGGGTGGGGCAGGGCTAACATGGTTTAGTAGTTTGGATCATTACAGATCATTAAGACATTCATCAATGATAATACATGGTGTACGTTTGTGTGTGTGTGTGTGTGTGTGTGTGTGTGTGTGTGTGTGTGTGTGTGTGTGCACTTGACCACTACTCCATAACGCCCATGAAATGAAGGACGGTAATGCTGTGTGTTTGTGTGTGTATGTTTGCATGTGTAAAATGATGCACAGCTGAAAGTCCTAGCAGTAATACAAAGACAAGCAACAATTAAAGCTTTTACCACCAAAGACAAAGAGACAGGGAGAGAAAAGGTAAACGAAAAGAAACAGCAAAGACTAGAGATAAGAGCAAACAGCTCTCAGAAATAAAGAGAAAGTTTAAGTCTAAAATGGGCATGAAAGTGGGGGAAGAGTGTGGGTGAAAACATGAAAGGGGAAACAGATTAAGAGAAATAATAAAGAAAAATTATGGGAAAAGGGTGGAAAACATGATAAAAATAGAGAGAGCCAGCAAGCAGAGACAGAGAGAGAGAGAGAGTGTCCTTAATGACCACTTTAGTAGTTTGGAGGCGGTAATTTGGTTAGCCTCCGGGCTGCAGGTCATGTAACACTATCCTCACCAAAGCAGATGATTCTTGGTTATGTGCATGTGCCCATTTGCATGAGTGTGTGTGAGAGCATACGTGCGCGTGTGTGTTTGTAAGCCAATCCCAATGTAGCCCGAATCACTTCTCTGTAGGAGTCTTGTGGAAATTGCTGCCCAAATGAAATTATGTTGTAATTTAAAAACAATTTATCAAAGACAGTTTGGTGTCACTCCCATTGGAGCCATTAGGCCTTCTCGCACTCCCAGAAACAAAGAAGGCTTCCAGCTCAAAGAGAACATCACCAAAGAGAGCTTCAATAAAGTAGAATGAGAAAGACAAGGTTGTGTTTTATTACTAGAAAGCTACAGAAATAGCTAGTATCTGTATATGTTGACTTGTATTAGCAAAAATATTGTCCCTGTGGTCAAGGTTGGATGATTGGATGCAGCATGAGGTCAAACTCAATGACTCCTTAGAGTCAAAGCGAATAAACTCAACAAGTCAGCATGCAGGGAAAGTCGGCTGTGATTGTGCTACTGTGGCTCATAGTAAAGTACAACAGACCGCTGTAATTAAATAACAGACACATATTTTCATAACTTAGCAAGTAGTCCAACTTCCTCTCTGATTTTTTCCAAGCACTCTCCTTTATTGTTCGGTCTCTGTATGCGTGTACAGCGGTATGGTGGTACAGAGCTCGGGGAGCAGACCGGAGCGCTGCTGTCGGCGCTGCAGCCCCGGCTCGGGACGACACAACAAGAGAGAAAAGCCTGCTGTTGTACTGCTGTGCTAACTGGGGCTAATGGTCCGTGCTCGGCGCCCCGAAGCTCGTTAGCTCCGTACTATACTACCACACTCCATACGCATATAGAGACCGGAGCTCGGGAGCTCCGGGACAGAACCAGATACACAGAGACTTGGACAAAACAGGAGAGAGCCTGGAAAAAAGTCTGCGACGAAGTTGGACTCTGTGTTGCCCAGAGACAGCCGGCACACGGGTCCTAAAATGGCAGCAACAATCTGCTGCATTGTCAACATCCGCTGCTGTTCACTTCCGTTTTGGTCACTTCCGTTGTGACTTTTCTATTTGTGTTGCGGCTTTTGTATTTGTGTTGCGGCTTTTGTATTTGTGTTGCGGCTTTTGTATTTGTGTTGCGGCTTTTGTATTCGTGTTGTGGCTTTTGTATTCGTGTTGTGACTTTTGTATTTGTGTTGTGGCTTTTGCATTCGTGTTGTGGCTTTTGTATTCGTGTTGTGACTTTTGTATTTGTGTTGTGGCTTTTGTATTCGTGTTGTGGCTTTTGTATTCGTGTTGTGGCTTTTGTATTAGGCCTGACACCTCTGGGCCACCGTAGTTAACAGCTTGGAGCAGCTGCGCTGCCTGTGTTTGCAGCGCTTTTGCAGCAGGTTATCTATATTTTCAGCCTCACCAGTGAGAAGAGACAGCGTAAAAACAGATCTTCCGAGTGTTTCAATGTCTCTAAATATATCAGACATGGAAAAAGTATAAACATCATAAAGGGCCACATTTTTCCACTTCGATCAATCACCGCTAGCAGTGTAGCAGCGCTTCAGCAGCCACACTGTCTGTGTGGACACATCACGCTTGCAAGCCAAAGCAGTTCAGAGGGGTAGCTTTCACACACAGACAGAGGTAGGCAGTGTGGCCTGCCTCAGAGGGCAACGCTTGTATTATACTGCAAAGAAGTTGCTACAGGATGCTCAGCTGGACCCTTTTTCTCAGTTCACTGAGAATCAAGGGAGATGAGCAGCAGACCTCTCACGCCTGGATTCAACTATGCACATCGCTATGACTTGTGTTTGACCTGGTGTTTTTCTGTCCTCAACAGCGCTTCATACCCCTCCAAGAGCATTTCAGAAGAGGGGTGTCATGTCTGCCTGACATTACTGACTTGCTCAGATTGTGTTTATTTGTGTTATTTTTTATTTCTTCCTTTTTGTACTTCAACCATGGGTGAATAGGCTAGGTAGCTAAATGGTTTCATTGTTAATCTGTTTTAAGTGTGTTTATTGTTGTTATTAACAGCTTTGTTTGGCTGTATATTCTGATGGGTAAAAACATTGGAGACAGTCTGAGCAGCTGAAAGTGAAGCTGCCATAGGTTATGAATCAGTTCATCGCAGCGCTTATCTCCTGTCTGCTTCACAGGAGCTGCTCAGTGGCTATAGGTTCAGCACTGCATTTGACCTGCACAGTTCTCTGCTGTTGACCTGCAGCACAGACAAGAATGTTGGTCTCTTTTTTTCCAGATACTGTACATGGAATACTCAGAAGTAGCCATTATGTATCATCTATCACAGAGAGGAAATAATACTTTCCAATGGTGTAGACAAAAAAAGAAGAAGAGAAGAATGAAAGGAGAGATTTCCAGAGAGGGAGAATTGAAAATGAGCTATGAAAGCAAGTGATGGGTGTGGCAGTGAGATTGAAGACAGAGTTTATCGATCAAAAATTCAAACTTCTTGTAGACCTGTTACTGTTAAAAGCATTGGTAGGTGAGTGTGAGGGTGTTGACTGTTGTTCAGGTATAAGGCAGAACAGAAGCTGTGTGTCATCAGAATGGAACAAGAGCAAAGACCTCAAGAAAACCCAGCATATCCCCCATAATTAGATTGGATAGGAATTCCATTAGAGCTGCAGCGCTGTGGCAGTGCTTATTTTTAACTGGTTTACTTTTCCTCTGTCCAACCTGTGTGTGTGTGTGTGTTACACTTTGTAATACAGGATTTATAGGGCTGTTGTCCAGAATAGTAAAAGGAAGCTTAGAGCCTTCTCATCAGCAACATCAACCTGAGCAGCAGTGTATGTGTGAGTGTGTGTAATGCAGCATATCCATTAATAAATTCTGAGCCGAGAGCCAGGGAACACCATTTACTATATATATGTCTGTTGGTTTAACTATAACCTGGCACGATGTTTTTACCCTAGCCCTTAGAGAAATACTATGACATATTATAGCTGGAAATTAAACAAAAAACTTAACTTAGTTAGCTGACAAACTTAATGCTTCTGAGGGTTTTTTTCTTAAATTTTGCACATAACCTGGCTATATATTTAAACTGTAGCCTCTTTATTTTACTGTGTATCAACCCTCGAAGATAGGGGACTAGTATTTAGAATTTTTTTTTTTTTTTTTTTTAGGTGAAAGACAGTCCTGAACTCACATTCTGACAACAGCTAACCTTTAGTGAGCTAGCCCATTTCCCTGTGCAGAAAACAGTTGTGTGCATGCCCCTTAAATCATATTATGGGTTGCCAGGTTGTGGTGACAGATGGAATAATATGTGGATGGTGTATGTAGATTGTGTTTCATATCTGGCAACTTGGGCTACATCGGACAAACATACCAACCTTGTCATGCACTTGCACACATAGACCACACTGGGGGCTAAAGCATCTGCCACTTCTGACTGTATAGAAAGAAAGTGCCCTTTTTCTGAGCACTTAGATGTGCAATGTCCTCCATGAATGGATGAGAGTCTTCAGCAACGTAACATGAAGCAGAATGCCTTCTACAGTGTATGTAGAGGTGGTAAGAGATGAGTAAGGAGGTAAGAGAGGCTGTCATAACAGAGGTTGTACATCTTTGTCAGCAACAGTATACCTACTTGTTACTTTCAATACCCCAAAAATGACAGTTATTTGAGTACCTCAGTCATGGCTTTGTTTTGAATATTCATTTTATTATTTAACAGTGTCACAAAAGTGGTCCATTCCAGTTATGTAATTATTAGCTTACATATTTAAATGTTATGTTGATATTGGAGTAAACAGGACAGTTTGGCCTTGGTGGAGTTATGCACTCTACTGCGGGGCATTCTAAACAAAATTTGATTAATCACACAGCCCTAGGTTGACATAATGATGTATTTACAATGTAACGTAATTTGTTATAAAATACAATTAAATTAAATTAAATCTCCCAGTCTGGGATCAAAAAAGTATTTCTATTCTATTCTATTCTATTCTATTCTATTCTATTCTATTCCATTATATTATATTATATTATATTATATTATATTATATTATTATATTATATTATATTATATTATATTATATTATATTATATTATATTATATTATATAATAGGAGCGATATTAAACAAACAAAATCACATCAGACTTAAATTGGTTGGGAAAGGTGTTCAAGGAGTAAATCACTCCTTGTTTTAGACACTACTGCTGATGTAAAATCCCCAGAAGAGTAAGTATTCTGCAATACATCGAATTTCATTTGAATTACATAGTCTACACATCCAACTCAAATCACACCACAGAATGGGGTTAAATGGCAAAATGTCTTTAAAAATGCTTATTTTTGCATATATGGAGACAGAAAAGAAACTCTTTGGGTCTGTTTCCACCGAAATAAGGCCAAGGCAAGCGATCAGTGGCTTTTCTTGGGATACATTGCACCAACTAGAAGAAAGAAAAAGTACATCAATCACTTTCTTTCAAAGTGATACATGGTGTCTTGGGCACTGTTGAAGAAGGTTTGGCTTTTTACTCAGCTTGCATTCTGTTGACAAATGAAGCACATCTGTCAAGGTGTTTCCTCAAGAAACTTAATCTCTTAAGACTTGTATTTTGTTCATAAATCATTTTGCATTGTTTATTTATGTGAAAACAGACTCCCACACACACATGCAAACTCAGAGACAAAGCAGGAATCAGAGATTCTGTGTCTTGAAAGTTTATGTTTGGTTTGCTTATTGGACTGAGATCTGAGATCCTCTCATGGCTAAGGCACTGTGAGTCTGTTTTGCAGCTTTCTGTGGGTGAAAAACAAAACTCAGAATGTTCTTTGCATATTTATCTCGTATATATCTAGTCCCCTGAATTTAACAAAACATTAGAAACACACCAAATTTTACCCGGTCTAAAATAAGATTTCCATGGAATTCAATCAGAATTAAAAGGCATTATTGCCATGCAAAAAAAAGTAAAAAATTCCCAATGTACTACCCCCTGAAAGTGTGTTGATTAGCATGCCCAACTTTACAATCGGCGCCCCATACAATCAAGGTAGTAAAAACACATAATGGGGGGGGGGGCAAGGAGAGTGTGATTTATTAATCTGCATACTAATGACGAAAAACTCCCTTGACTGAGTATTGCAGTTATGGAGCTGACACATTTCTGATAGAGCACACACCCAGCAAAGAGCTCCCATGATTTGTTCCTGAAACTTCCTAACCACAATTGTGTTAAGTCTGTTTCTGTCTGCTACATAGAAATGGGCTGGATTTTATTTGAAGTTGTTCTGGTTTGGTCTAAAAGTGATATCAACACTACGCTTCCACTGTAACCAGTGAACTTGCCACACCATGAGTGAGATCAGCATGGAATTGGTGATATTACTGTACTGTATTTTACAAACCTAACTACCTGTACAGAGGAAGTTACTCTAGCTGGCTTCCACTATGAAGTTATGATCACACTGTCAGCATTTAACTAACAGCTTGTGGTTGCTTAGTAACTTTATCTGGCTTATTATAATCAGCCAATGGTTAACTACCCATATGACACTTTAACTCTATACAAAGCTGAAGCTTTCTTCTTGTGCTGGCTCCAAAAGCTGAAGACACAATCCTAAACACAAAAGCTCACTGTTTTGTTTATCCTGTGACTCACAATGGTATGCATTCCATGGGTGAAGTCAGTTCTCTAAGGGGTGTGTCCACACAGAAGGCAAATCTTGTTGGTTTCGGATTTAAAATCAGATCTGAAAGACGGAGTATCCGCAATATTGCAGTGATTAATAAGTGATTAGACCAGATTTTTGGTCCAGACATCACCAACATCCCTGCATGGGTTGCTATATTGATATTTCAATCAACCTCGAAGTGAGGTCTAGATTCGATTTGCAAAAATCGCATTTCATTAGGTTTTTTGCTGTCCAAACCACGTGAACGCGGCTTGTATGGGCTTAGATGCATGTCTAGTTTGAAGATCATTTCAGAAATTGGATTGCCAGTTTTGTTGCTTTTGTGTGTAGCCCAGGCACCCGCCTTAGATGCAGTGAAGGTCAGACATGGGGGAATGCAGATAAGGAGCATATTTAACAGGTAAGCAACAAAGGAACCCAAAAAAGGTTGATGGGAACATCGATTCGAGCTTGTGGGTTAGATGGTGAGGCAGGAGTAGGGCTGCACGATTAAGGAAGAAATGTGAATCACGATTTTTTTGCTTAGAATTGAGATCATGATTCTCTGGCACGATTTTTTTTCACAAAATGTTTATTGCACAGATGAACTTGAGCAAAACAAAACAAACATTGTAGTATGGCAGAGGCATACTACTATGCCTCTGCCAAAGCAATGTTTTGTTTTTGTTCAAGTTCTATCATTGGATGAGAAATAATTTTCACAAAAGTAAAAAAAAAAAAAAAAATTAGTCTCCAAGATGAGAGGGCATCCTTTAATACCTCATGTTGTGTTTATTGGGGCCGTATCTTGGCAAGGTGATATGTGATAGCTGCTGTGATCCTGTGTAGCTAAGTGTAGCTTCACAGGAGACGCTAGCATCTCCTGTGTAGCAAAGTGTAGCTTCCGAAACAGACTAAAACAGACCCCCAGTTTGCCGCCCTCTGTCTAAAACTGCGGAGGAAAATAGAAGCATTTGTTTGAGCTGCAGCTCGAGATATAAAATGCTTCAGAATCGCTGTGTGTAGAAATGAGATCACGTGTATGTGGGAATCGAGATTGTGATTTTTTAACGATTTTTTGTGCAGCCCTACGCAGGAGGTTGAAACTTGATGCAGCATGGATCAGAAGAAATCAGAAGTCAATGGAAGACAGCAAGGAGTTGAAGCTGGCGACTGACGGAGGCCTTCAACGAGTAATGATAGCTGGGTGAGCGTGAAATGAGAATATGGGATACCTATAATAAGTTTGGCAAAGAAATTAATGCATAAAGTACACTTTGTTGGTGGGTATTCTGATGCCCAAAGTGAGATGGGGATAGGAGTTGAAACTGGATAGGGCAACTATGTTGAATGATGGGAAATGGAGGTTGACCCCTTCATGGAAGAAATGTAGAATACGGCAAGTGGTCCACTAAGGCGAGACTGTCCTGGGAGATGCTGATGAATTCACCAAAGGTGGGGGTTACACAAATAATGTTGTGGCAGAAAATGGAGGTACCAGGATACGACATATTGCTGCATGAGGAGCCATGGTTGATGAAACCATGTGATGCAACACATGAAAGGCATGACTGCAGAAGAGTTGTTTCAACCTTGAATCCTGTTGTTGAAAACAGTAAGATTATCTGAGTGAACGAGAATAGATTTTTTTGACCATTCGTGTCCCAACAGTAATGGCTATTACAATGGGGTAGGTTTTGAAAACTACGGAAGACGGTTAAAGAGGTTTTTGAGAGAACTGTGAGAACTCAGGTGTCCACGTGGCAAAGAACCACCGTTGGCCGTATAAAAAAAAAAAACGGCAACAGCTATGAAGAGTTGAATGTTGTGTAAGTTAGAGAGGTGGTCTTCTCAGAAGAAGGTGAGGCTGTTTCAGTTTGTGAGAAGGTGTTTCCAGAGACACATTTCAGCTTTGAATGAGTTAAGGGCAACTGTGTCGGAAGTGATGGTATTGAAGATCCAAGTGACAGATGGTGAGGGAAGTGTTACTGATCTTGAGAAATGATGTGCATGGCAAAGTTCACCTGACCTAGACAGAAGAGTGGTTGTTGTTTTGTGCAGCAGGTTGGGATGGAGAAATTGTTGATAGGAAGAATCTGTGTGACTGAATTTCTTAGCATGTTTCAATACTGGGATGTTGATGGGCATTGAAGCAGATATGCCTTGTCAGTGGTTGTTTGGGTTGCAGGGACAGGCTGCAGCCAGATCTGTTGGAGGTGTTGCAGTACTGGTGAACCTTTTCCATCCAGGCCTTGTGGTAAGGGTATGGAGATGGCAAAGCTGGATAACATCCGACAGCTCTTTTATTTGCAATATGACATGCAGGGGCATACAGTATTAGGCACAGCTGTTTCAATGAAAATTATACAACAAGCACATATCCTCCAGGTACAACTGGCATCTCACTGTGAAATGAAATGAAATGCCAGTTCGTTCATTCGTTTTCTTTTCCGCTTAACCGTTAGGGTCGCGGGATGTTGCCGCTCTTTATCCTCCTGAGGGGTTGCGGGGCTTACTGGGGCCAAATCCAGTTATACTCGATGGGCATAGGCCAGGGTACACCCCTGAATGAATTGCCAGCTCATTGCAGGACCCTTGCTGATGGCAGTGGCTGCCACACAAGGTGCCAACTGCACATCAGGAGCAATTCTGGGGTTCAGTATCTTGCTCAAGGATACTTCGACATGTAGCTCAGTCCCCAGGGGAGCAGGGGATTCGAACCAGTGACCTTCTGATCACTGATCACTCTACCCACTGAGCTACAGCCACCCCACAGTTCTTGCCCTTTCCATCCCCAATTCAAATTTTGTCCTCTCTTACTACATTGAAAAAGCTATGTACGCATGTGCACTGACATAACTGTAGGTTTACCTTCCGCTTGCTTACAGGCACCTGCTCAGAAGCAGGAGAAAAACAGAAACAGCGCAAAAGAAACACAACAAAGTATCAATTTTGTGAAAATGTAGCTAACTAATGGATTACTTGAATTGCAGAACTAACAAGTTCCGTTACTTGTTACAACAAAAAAGTAATCGGAGATACTTTACACCCAAAACTGGTAGTGGAGTGGTGGCGAGTGAAGGGAGAAGTTCAGCTTTGAGTTTGTGTTTTTGGGAGGTGGATGTTAAGTGCAGTGGTGCGGCTAGCAGATAATCACATATGTCGCAGATGAAACTTTAGTGTGACAGTACAACTCCTTGTACACCCAGTAGGTGTGCTGACTGAACTGTTGAAGCAGTGCTGCTGCGTTGGATGCAAACGGAACGTGATAGTGATAGAAACCTGTGCTCCAAAAGCGAAAGGCCAGTTCAAGGATGAGAGGATATTCAGAATAGAGAATATCTCTATAGAGAGAGAAAGCCCTGGGACAGTGAGCTCTTTAGAATTGGTAAGGACTGCAGCATGTATGACGAGTATGCCTTTGTGGCTATTGAGGATTCTTGGTTGAGAGGATTGGCTGCATGCCACAGTATTTATTTGGTAAGGGATGCAGTATTTACTAAAGTGAAAAGAGAAAGTATTTGATTCGGAATGTACCCATAGAGTTTGTTGCAAAGTGGAAGAGGTAGTGGGAAGAGGAACTAGTAACCTGTAGCCAGTTGAGTAAAGGACAGGTTGTTGTGAGGAAGAAATGGTGCTGTGTGAACATGTGTGGTGTTGTTTGAACCTGGCAACCTGGCACCATTGATCACGTGACAACCCAGGAAGTGCTACGGAGGGCATGGTAACAACGTCTCGTATAGGCACAAGAGCCACTGTTAGATCACTGCACCACGCCATCAGATGTGTGGGGAAATCAGTAAACTTTTGCCACAATTAAAATGTTAAAGGCTAAGCATAATGGACTGAAGCAGAATATTTCATTAGGTTAAAACCATGTTGTGGATTTTTGAAATAATGACTTTAGTTTTTTTTTAAAAATGGTTTGACTTTTTGACTTTCGCTCTGAAATTGTTAGAAATGTTTGGATTACACAAGTCAGAAGCAATCATACGTAAAACAAAACTTTTTTTTTCCTAATTTTTCCACAAATGCTGAAGGCACCTGACGAAGGTGTGGTGAGAGATTACAGTTATATAATATAATAACAAATTACTCAAGTCAGCCACTGAGACATGTGTTGCACATGCATTTTTTTTTCCTTAATCCTTATCATTAATTTCTCAGTCAATTACTTTAACTTTCATGCAGTATTGTTGAAAACAAAAAAGCTGAAGCATAATTTCAGTGACCTCATGACATGGTAGATAATCTTTGAAGATGCCTCGTCAATCATCATTTTTGTATCTGACGTATTTGGTATTTCACTGGGTGTGGGTGGTTACAAGATAACCAAGCATGAACTTTTCACTTAGGTGACGGATGTGTTATTTTGAGCACATGTTTAGCAGAAACTATTGTCATTGCACTGCATAACTCTTTTTTGATATCCTATCCCAAATTCCTCACACAGTAGCAGATGCTAAAATAGAGGCAATCAGTTTATAAAAGTATGTTCACAAACATCCTCTGCTTGTCTTGGGAGGTGACAGAGGCCAAACGCATCATTAGCATTGCAGTGCATCTCTTTGGTCTTATGTAATAGATATCCCAAAAAGTCTCCCAGCCCCCGACACTCATCGGTGGCTGCAGAGCTGTTAAATGAACTAGAGAATTTTGTCCCCCATATTGTCAGTAGCCCTTTTTAAACAGCGATGCCGCATTATCTCAGTAGCGTTGGTTCGGCAATTCTCTGCGAATGGTGATTTGCATCTCTGCCTTAAAGACGAACCACTGTGTAATTCACACAGAAAGCCGGCGCTGTGGCTCCTAAAGAGGCATGACAGTACACATGATGATGATGACATTGGTGCATTTTCAAGGTGTTTCCCCGGTGTCCCCCTATCAATCTAAACCTGCGCACAGTTTATAATCAGATGGATGCAGTTATAATGTGTTGCGATTGAGATCCTGACCCATCAAA